>CAJNDS010000686.1:0-89732 GCA_905221605.1 Symbiodinium natans
TAAATCCTGGAGGGGGGGGGCGGGCCTCCTCCCGCAGGAAGACTTAAATAATTAAATATGAAGCCCCGAATGAAATAGATATTTAATTCGGGGCCTTCATATTTAAATTATTTAATTCCTCCTGCGGGAGGAGGCCCGGCCCCCCCCCCCTCCAGGATTTAAAATATTTAAATTATTTAAATTATTTAAATTATTTAATTTATTTAAATTATTTAATTCCCGGGCCCGATTAAATAATTTAAATATGAAGGCCACGATTTAAATATGAATATTTAATTCGGGAGCTTCATATTTAAATTATTTAAATCGGGCCCGGGAATTAAATAATTTAAATAATTTAAATAATTTAAATAATTTAAATCCGGGAGGGGGGGGGGGCCGGGCCTCCTTTTGCAGGAGGAATTTAAATAATTTAAATATGAAGGCCCCGAATTAAATATTCATATTTAAATCGAGGCCTTCATATTTAAATTATTTAATTCCTCCTGGGGGAGGAGGCCCGCCCCCCCCCCTCCAGGATTTACATTATTTAAATTATTTAAATTATTTAATTCCCGGGCCCGATTTAAATAATTTAAATATGAAGGCCACGATTTAAATATGAATATTTAATTCGGGAGCTTCATATTTAAATTATTTAAATCGCGCCCGGCCCACCGGGCCCCCTCCCTCTCCCAGAATTAAATATTTTAAATAATTTAAATCCTGAACACCCCTTTCGGATTGAAATTATTTAAATTATTTAATTCCGGGGGGGGGCCTGGTCGGGCCTGGCCCCCCCCCCCGATTTAGTATCGGGGAATTGAAAGATTGATTTCATGTCAATGTCCAGGGGCCCGATTTGGCCAAATTTTGCCGGGCAGCCTCCGGTCAAAATTTGGCCAAATCGAGCCGCGCCTTTCTGAAGGCCCGAGATTATTTTAAACTATCGCGGCTCGATTTGGCCAAATTTTGCCGGGCAGCCTCCGGGCAAAATTTGGCCAAATCGGGCTGCCCTTCGTATGCCATGAGAAATGCGCGGCTCGATTTGGCCAAATTTTGCCCGGAGGCTGCCCGGCAAAATTTGGCCAAATCGGGCCCCTGGACATTGAAATGAAATCAATTTTTCAATTCCCCGATACTAAATCACGAGCCCGGGCCTCCCCCTCAACACTAAATTACGAGCCCGGGCCTCCCCCCAATACTGAATTACGAGCGCGGGCCTCCCCCCAATACTAAAGTACGAGCCGGGGAATTAAATAATTTAAATAATTTTAATGCCCGGACGCCCCCCCTGGGGCATTTAAATTATTTAAATTATTTAATTCCTGACCCCCCAACCCCGACCCGCAAATGTTGTTCCTACCCTTTTCCGTTGTGTGTGGTATTTGCAGGACTTTTGCAGGGTGCCAAGGGGATCCCGGCAAATTTTGACCCGCAAATGTTGTTCCTACCCTTTCTCGTTTTGTGTGGTATTTGCAGGACTTTTGCAGGGTGCCAAGGGAATCCCGGCAAATTTTGACCCGCAAATGTTGTTCCTACACTATTCCGATTTGTGTGGCATTTGCAGGGCTTTCGCAGGGTGCCAAGGGGATCCCGGCAAATTTTGACCCGTAAATGTTGTTCCTACCCTTTGCCGTTTTGTGTGGCATTTGCAGGACTTTTGCAGGGTGCCAAGGGGATCCCGGCAAATTTTGACCCGCAAATGTTGTTCCTACCCTTTTTCGTTTTGTGTGGTATTTGCAGGACTTTTGCAGGGTGCCAAGGGAATCCCGGCAAATTTTGACCCGCAAATGTTGTTCCTACCCTATTCCGATTTGTGTGGCATTTGCAGGACTTTTGCAGGGAGCCAAGGGGATCCCGGCAAATTTTGACCCGCAAATGTTGTTCCTACCCTTTCCGTTTTGTGTGGTATTTGCAGGACTTCTGCAGGGTGCCAAGGGGATCCCGGCAAATTTTGACCCGCAAATGTTGTTCCTACCCTTTTCCGTTTTGTGTGGTATTTGCAGGACTTTTGCAGGGTGCCAAGGGGATCCCGGCAATTTTGACCCGCAAAGTTGTTCCTACCCTTTCCGTTTTGTGTGGCATTTGCAGCACTTTTGCAGGGTGCCAAGGGGATCCCGGCAAATTTTGACCCGCAAATGTTGTTCCTACCCTTTTCCGTTTTGTGTGGTATTTGCAGGACTTTTGCAGGGTGCCAAGGGGATCCCGGCAAATTTTGACCTGCAAATGTTGTTCCTACCCTTTTCCGTTTGGTGTGGTATTTGCAGGACTTTTGCAGGGTGCCAAGGGGATCCCGGCAAATTTTGACCCGCACATGTTGTTCCTACCCTTTTCCGTTTTGTGTGGCATTTGCAGGACTTTTGCAGGGTGCCAAGGGGATCCCGGCAAATTTTGACCCGCAAATGTTGTTCCTACCCTTTTCCGTTGTGTGTGGCATTTGCAGGACTTTTGCAGGGTGCCAAGGGGATCCCGGCAAATTTTGACCCGCAAATGTTGTTCCTACCCTTTTCCGTTTTGTGTGGTATTTGCAGGACTTTTGCAGGGTGCCATGGGGATCCCGGCAAATTTTGACCCGCAAATGTTGTTCCTACCCTTTTCCGTTTTGTGTGGTATTTGCAGGACTTTTGCAGGGCGCCAAGGGGATCCCGGTCTCCTGTCTTCATTTCTCCTCCATGATTTTCATTGCTCTTCCCATGAAAATTGCTTCCTTTTGATCTCTCCTCTCTCCTTTCTCTCTCCCTTCTCTTCTCTTGTTCTCTTTTGAATCTCAAAATCACACCAAAGGAAGCTTCTTTTCCTTATTGAATGAAAAAGAAAAACAAGAAAAGAGATAGGTAAAGACACTGAAGAGCTCCACTGCCTATTGTTTCATTCCCTTTCCTCTCTTTCTATGTGTTGTTTCCTTGTCGTTTCAGAAAGCTAGCAAAATAAGGGCAAGGGGGCTTCCTGAAGAGGAGAGAGGGCACCTATTTTTTTAATTGTAGAGGGGAAAGCGAGAGACAAGGAAGGGAGAGATGATAGATAAAGAAGAGTGCTATCCGTCTCCTTGTTTCTTGTGTCTTCTCTTCTTTTCAGTTCATCATATTCCTCTTTTCGGCCTGTCTCTTCTGCTCTTTTCCTTACCCTTATCCTTTTCAAGTTCTTCCTTTTTAGTTTTTCTGTTTCGAAAAGAAAGAGGGAAGGGAGAGAGAAGGGCGAGAGGATAGATAAAGAAGAGTGCCATCTTCTTTGCGCCTTGTTTTGTCTCTCCATCTTCTTTGTTCATCTCTCTTCTATTCTTTTCTTGGCTCTTCCCATTAGAATTGTGTTCCTTTTATCTCTGCTCTCTCCTTCTCTTTCCCTTGTCTTCTCCTGTTCCCCTTTAAATGACAAAAACACAAGAAAGGAAGAAGAGGGGAATGGAGGCCCTTTTCCTGTATTCTCCTGTTGCAATGAATAAGGAAAAGAGCATAGGAGATAAGGAAGGGAATTGAAAAGAAAATGGGCGATCGGGTGTCCTTTTTGCTAGTTTTCTGCATCTTCAAGGAAGAAAAAAGGACACCCGCCCAAGAAGGAAAAGTAACTTAAGAGATAGGGAGGAAATTGAAGAGCTCCTCTCTTTACCTAGTCATTCCCTGTCCTCTCTTCTTATCTGTTGTTTGTCTTATTCGCTTCAAAAAGCAAAATAAGGGAAAGGCGATTTCCTGAAGAGGAAGAAGGGCGCCTACCTGTGAATAGCAAGATTGATTTTTCTAATTAGGGAGAGACTTGCCCCGCCTGAGCCTCCCTGGCCTGCTTGTTGTGGCCACATACAGTTGCGCTTCCAGCAAAATGGCATCCTTGTTATCTCGTCTCACTTCTCTTTCCCTTCTCTCCTTCTGTTTCCTTTTGACTGATAAACCACAAGAAAGGAACTTGTGTGATAAGGCAGTGGAAGGGTAAGCAGAGGGTGACTCCTGGCGCGTGGACCGGTCCATACTTCATCATACCCCTCCTCTCGGCCTATCTCTTCTGTTCCTTTCCTTACCCTTCTCCTTCTCATAGTTCTTCCTTTTTGTTCTCTTATTTCGAAAAGAAAGAGGGAAGGGAGAGAGAAGGGAGAGAGGATAGATAAAGAAGAGTGCCATCTTCTCTGCGCCTTGTTTTGTCTCTCCCACTTCTCTATTCATCTCTCTTCTATTCTTTTCTTTGCTCTTCCCATTAACAATGCAATCCTTTTGTCTCTCCTCTCTCCTTCTCTCTCCCTTCTCTTCTCCTGTTCCCCTTTAAATGACAAAAGCGCAAGAAAGGAAGAACAAGAGGGGAATGGAGGCCATGTTCCTTTCTTTTCCAATGGATGGGGAAAGCGAGCGGGGTTGGCTCCTTGTCCGTAGACCCTCCCCATGCTGCAGCAAATCCCTCCTCTCGCCCTATCGCCTCTGTTCTTTTCCTTGTTCCCAAACGGAAAAAGAAAACGGGTTCCTTTACATGTTCATTGTTCTTCCTTTTGTTTTTATTTGAAAGGGAAAGATAAGAAAGAGAGGAAAGAATAAAACGAGCACCATCTTCTCTTTGCCTGATTTTGCACCTCCCTCTCCTGTCTTCATTTCTCTTCCATGATTTTCATTGCTCTTCCCATGAAAATTGCTTCCTTTTGATCTCTCCTCTCTCCTTTCTCTCTCCCTTCTCTTCTCTTGTTCTCTTTTGAATCTCAAAATCACACCAAAGGAAGCTTCTTTTCCTTATTGAATGAAGAAGAAAAAGAAGAAAAGAGATAGGTAAAGACACTGAAGAGCTCCACTGCCTATTGTTTCATTCCCTTTCCTCTCTTTCTATGTGTTGTTTTCCTTGTCGTTTCAGAAAGCTAGCAAAATAAGGGCAAGGGGGCTTCCTGAAGAGGAGAGGGCACCTATTTGTTTTAATTATAGAGGGAAAAGCGAGAGACAAGGAAGGGCGAGATGATAGATAAAGAAGAGTGCTATCCGTCTCCTTGTTTCTTGTGTCTTCTCTTCTTTTCAGTACCCCTCCAGAAAATTCAAATGGCCTCCTTGTTGTCTCTCCTCTCTCACTTCCCTTGCCCTTCTCTCCTTCTGTTACATTTTAACTAATAAAACACAAGAAAGGAACTTGTATGATAAAGCAGTGGAAGGGTAAGCAGAGGGTGACTCCTTGCGCGTGGACCTTGCCCATACTTCATCATATCCCTCTTTTCGGCCTGTCTCTTCTGCTCTTTTCCTTACCCTTCTCCTTTTCAAGTTCTTCCTTTTTAGTTTTTCTGTTTCGAAAAGAAAGAGGGAAGGGAGAGGGAAGGGAGAGAGGATAGATAAAGAAGAGTGCCATCTTCTTTGCGCCTTGTTTTGTCTCTCCATCTTCTTTGTTCATCTCTCTTCTATTCTTTTCTTGGCTCTTCCCATTAAAATTGTGTTCCTTTTATCTCTCCTCTCTCCTTCTCTTTCCCTTCTCTTCTCCTGTTCCCCTTTAAATGACAAAAACACAAGAAAGGAAGAACAAGAGGGGAATGGAGGCCCTTTTCCTGTATTCTCCTGTAAAGAAAAGAGGATAGGAGATAAGGAAGGGAATTGAGGAGCTCCTTTCGCTACTTTCTTATGCCCTTTCCTTTGTATCTACCACACAAAAACACGACTCTCAGCTTCCAAATAAACCCTATTTAAGCCACCCACGGGGGGGGGGGGTGGGGGTGGGGGATTGGGGTTTCGGGTTAGGGTTTAGGGTTTAGGGTTTAGGGTTTAGGGTTTAGGGTTTAGGGTTTAGGGTTCAGGGCTTCGGGTTTAGGGCTTAGGGCTTAAGGTGCACCTTTTCTGTAGACTTAAGGGTGCTCTTGCCTGGCTCTTGAGCCCCTGCTTGAGAAAGTTCCCAGAAGTCCCAGAAGGGGTCTAGTGGGTTGCTAGTGGCACCCACGCTTTGGGGGCCCGGGAGAAGGCCGGAAGCCAAAGCCTAAAATCCCGAAGCGCTGATGCCGTAGAACCGCCCTACAGTATAGTCCGAAATCCCGAACTCCTAAAGCCCAACTCCTGACGTAGAAAGGAGCTCACCATCAAAAAAACAGAACTCCTAAAGCCCAACTCCTGACGTAGAAAGGAGCTCACCATCAAAAAAACAGAACTCCTAAAGCCCAACTCCTGACGTAGAAAGGAGCTCACCATCAAACAACGAAACTCCTAAAGCCCAACTCCCCGCGCCGGTGCGAGCAGGTTCGTCGGTGCCTCCAGCACCGCAACACCAGCCAGTGCCGGCGTCTGCCGATGCCATGGCTCAGGCAGGGCTTGAAAGGTTCTACCATGCCCCTAGTAGCCCGAAACCCTAAACCCTAAACCTTAAACCCTCAACCCTCAACCCTAAACCCTAAACCCTAACTACCCAAATGTCCATTCTTGTACAGGGCTTTAGGGTTTAGCTAGGGGTGAGGATGAGATGGCTTTGAGGCTCGTGGTGGGCTTCGCGTTTTCCACCACGGAACCCGCCACGCACTGGCGCGATGCCCCTCTCTTTAAGCCACGCCTAAGGGGCGCCGTTTCTAAAGTGTAAAACTAGGGTTTAGGGGATAGGGTTTAGGGTTTAGGGTTTAGGGTTTAGGGTTGCGCCAAGAAGGGACCGTAAAGTAAGGAAGTGCCCAGGTCCAAGCGACACAACTCAGAACGAGGAAGGCGCTTCAGCCAAAGTCTTGGAGGGCAGTTACAGGCACCCTAAATTTCGTAGTCAGTAGCCCTCAACCCTCAACCCTCAACCCTAAACCCTAAACCCTATAAACCCCATAAACCCTAAACCCTTAACCCTTCTTTTACCCAGAAGGCGCGGCTCGCAGCCAGCCTCCGCCGCCGCGAAGCGCCGGCAAAAGCAAGGGCCTCAGTGCAATGCCCCTTAGGGTTTCGGGTTTAGGGTTTAGGGTTTCGGGTTTGGGGTTTAGGGTTCAGGGTTTTAGGGTTTAGGGTTCAGGGTTTAGGGTTTGGGGGGTAGGGTTTAGGGGACACCGTTGCGCACAGATGCATTGCTGGCTTCAGGGCCAAAGTAGAAATTGCAAGAGTACATGGACCCGAAGGGTAAACCCTAAACCGCAGACACCGGCCCCTGAACATGGTTCCCCTTTTCTTGGGCCCTTCTTTCCCGATGAAGCATCCATTCTCCTCAAAATCACGAAGGGCCACGGCATGGCTAGACAACTACTGTAAACCCAAACCCCTAAGACCCTAAACCCTACACCTTTCGGGGTGTAGGGTTTGGGGTTTAGGGAAACCTGAGCCCCGACACCCCCTAAGCCCTCAAGCATGACATGACAAAGTACTTCTAACCCTAAACCCTAAACCCTAAACCCTAAACCCTAAACCTCTAGCACCTTAAACCCCTAGCGCATGTTCGGGCGGCGCGGTCTTCTTCACCTTGGAATGGGGGGGAGGGGGGGCATGGGGGGGGGGTAACCCTAAACCCAAAACCCAAAACCTCTAACACCTTAAACCCTAAACCCTAGACCCTAGACCCTAAACCCTAAACCCTTCCCTGGCCCCCAAAAGCTTAGCGGTGACATCAAGCGGTGCGGGTTCACGGTCCTCCATGGAAAAGCAGCCGGGGTACCCCCTGCCCAAGTGGCTTCGAGCAGGTCTTTTTCAGATGTTCAAGCGCGTTTGGGGGGATTTTAGGTCCGGCACCTGGGGGTTGGGGCTTATTCACCCTGGACCCTAAACCCTAAACCTAAACCCTAAACCCGCTTTTGGGTTGGGTGAACCCACACCTCGGAACAGGAGGCAGCCGTCTTGGAGACATCACAGGACCCGAGCTCAGCGACCACCGAGCGAGGGTTTAAAATTTAGGGTTAGAGTTTAGGGTTTAGGGTTTAGGCTACGGTTTAGGGTTTTAGGGTTTAGGGTTTAGGGTTTAGAGGGTGTAGGGATTACGGCTTATAAGGTTTCGTTTAGGGCTTCGGGGCAACTCTGCTGCAAACTTCGAGTCTTCGGCGCGGTTTCTATCACCACCTCCCCACCCACACCCACCCTTCTGTGAAAGTTGCTTGAAAGTTGCGCTGTGTCCTCCCCCCCTCCTCCCCAAATTGGGCTCCCAACCCCCCCCCCCCCCCTGCCCCGACTTCCGCAAACTCCAAGGTCTAAACATCATCCCCAAGACCTAATTAAGCACCATGCCCCAGATCCCGGGCCTTAACCCTTAACAGCCGACATGCCTCCCCCCCCCCCCCCCCAAGACCCTGAATGCCTCCATGCCCCCCCCCCCCCCCCCAAAAAAAAAATGAGATAAATTAAGTAAATCAACAGAACTGCATACCCCAAATAACAAAACCTACACCCTAAACCCTACATACCCCTAAACAACCGAAGCAGCTTGGGGGGGAGGGGATAAAGAAGCATTGAGTTGAAACCCTTTCTTCGCGGATGCAGCGCTGAGGACAGCTCTTCCACCTCACTGGTCTCTGGGCAGGCAGGGATCTATAGGAGTCTAAACCCTAAACCCTAAACTGCCTGAACCCCAAGCCCCCTAAACCCTAAACTCTAAACCCTAAACCCTAAACTCCCTAAGCCCCAAACTCTCTAAACTCTGAACCCTAAACTCCCTAAGCCCCAAGCTCTTCTAAACCCTGAACCCTAGACTCTAAACCCTACACCCTGAACCCTAAACCCTCCACTCCAAACTTTGATGACGTTTAGGATTCAGGGCTGGCCTCAGGGTTTCGTAGTTAAAAAAAAACTGCCGCTTTTCGGATGATCCTCCTCAGCTCTAATCCCTAAGGGTCCATGTACCTCATTAGTATATACTTGGGCCCCAACGTCCCTAAAAAGGGAGGTACTTTAAGGCCCAAGTACTCCGTAGTTAGGTACATGGACCCTTGAGGGGTGACTGGGATGGCCCTTAAAACCCTGTGAATTATTTGTTTTTTAAGGTTTAGGGTTTAGGGTTTAGGGTTTAGGGCTTAGGGTTTAGGTACATGGACCCTTAGGGTGAGCCTGGGGTGATCCCGCCAAGCGCTGGGTCCCTGCTCCACTTCTCTGCGCTCCGTCCACTAGGGCTTCAGTGGCTCTCGTTTCGGGTTTTGGTGCTTGGGGTTCAGGGCTTAGGGTTTTTGTTTAGGGTTTAGAGTTTAGGGTTTAGGGTTTAGGGTTTAGGGTTTAGGGATGTCAAAAAGGTGCCATAATCTAGGTCAACCCCGCAATGCCAGCAGGTGCGGTCGCGGGGTGAGCTGCCATCTAGCTCCGACGCCACGCGTGAGGCCATGGAGCCGGGGGTTGAGGGTTTACAGGGCTAAAGGGTGTTCGGTTCCAGGGTTTAGGGTTTAGGGTTTAGGGTTTAGGGTTTAGGGTTTAAGGTTTAGGGTTTAGGGTTTAGGGTTTAGGGTTTAGGTCTAAGAGTAGTTGCATGGGCCCTTGATCAGGTCCCTTACCTCCTTTAAAGGATTCTGATGTATGGGCCCTTGGGTTGTATAAGGTATGTAAGGGGTCCCCTTTGCAGGGCCCGTACTGAGGGACCATGTAACTACCCCAAGAGTGAACACCCCGACTCTTAGAAGTTTCACCCTAAAGTATGCAAAGCCCCTTCTACCCATGCGCCTTATCGTGTTTAGTGCTTCAGATTGAGTTTGCTACAGGTCACTCACCCCGAAACCCTAAACCCTGAATGCTCCAGGCACCATTCGCTCCAGCTTCAGCTGCACGTTTGAGGGCCGGGCGCCAAGGGTTAAATTTCAGGTTTCGAGAGTTTAGGGTTCCAGTGTCATCAGAACACGGGGCGATAGTCATCTGTGGGCCGCAAAGTTGCTCTTGTTTGTGCGTTAGCTGCTGAGTGGGTAACCTTGGACACGTCAACCCCACACCCCAAAACCCTACACGCAATTGGGAGTGATGCCGCAGGGTCGCCTTCGACACCTTAATGGTCCAACGGCGTTCATTGGGGGGCTTAACACTCTTTGAACAAGTGCGGTCGCGTTTCCCCGCCGGGTGCAAAGCCCTAAGCCCTTAGCTCCTACTAAGTTAGGATTTTACGCTTAGGGTGTAGGGTTTGGGGTTCAGGGGCGGCCGAGTAGGTATCCTTCGACGACCCTTGGTGGTACAAAACATCTGGGTACAGCATTTAGGGTTTAGGGACTCCCTTTTTCGGCTTCACTGCGGAACAGCATTCGAGGATTTAAGGTATATAAAGTGCTTTCACGCGGTTTCGTGGGGTGTTTGTTGGGTTCATAATGCCACCCTACCTGAACCCACCCCATCTACCCACAATATTTTCAGCAGGTTTAGGTTTTAGGCTGCAGTTTCTAGGGACAACTACAACCCCCGGAATAAGCTTAGGTCATATAGGCCTGGAAAAGGGTTGGTTGTAGGTATTGGTCGGCCCTGAACCGTACACCCTAAACCCCAAATCCTAAACCCTAAACCCCAAATCCTAAACCCTGAGCCCTAAATCCTAAAACCTAAACCCTATAAACCCTAAACCCTAGACTCCAAGTCCTAAACCCTAAGCCCGAAAACACTCCTCTGCCGACTATCCGCGCACAGGCCAGGGGAGGCTCGTCTCCCGGGCAAGTTTCGCCTGGGCCCCCGGTGGTTAGGGTTTAGGGTTTAGGGTTTAGGGTTTAGGGTTTAGGGTTCAGGGTTCAGGGTTCAGGGTTTCGGGTTTAGCATTGAGGGGTGATCCTGTGAGAATTGACCGATATTAACCGCTTCTACACCACGTGAGGCCATATGAGCATGACATCATTTGGCTTCAAGATCTCTTTGGGTACACCTCCACGGGTTTTTGCCGTTGGATTTAGGCGCCTGCGTGGTTTTTGTACCCTAAACCCTAAACCCTAAACCCTAAACCCTAAACCCTAAACCCTAAACCCTAAAGGTTCCCCTTGAAATGATCCTGAGATGGCCCTTACCCACCTTAAGGATTGCGAAAACGGTTCCCCAAAACCCAAGGGCACGGTTTAGGGTTTAGGGTTTCGGGTTTAGGGTTTAGGGTTTGGGGGTAAGGGTCCAAGCTACAACCCGTAGAAATACGCCCCTTAGACCCCAAAAAAGGGCACCCTTTTCATTCCTTAAGTGTCCATGTATCTCATTGTTAGATACTTGGGCCCCTGAGTCCCTTTTTCAGGAGGTACGTTAAGGCCCAAGGACTCCCTATTTAGGTACATGGACCCTTACGTTTGGGTCTAGACGTCCCAAAAGCCGAAGAGCGAGAGGCTCTGTGCAGGCATCATAGGACATGGTGTTGCTAAGCCTTACTCCTAAGGTGGGTCTAGGGTTTAGGGTTTATTTAGGGTTTAGGGTTTGGGGTTTAGGGTTTTGGGTTTTGGGGTTTAGGGAATAAGGGGGATTAGGGGGTGTGAGAGATCCAGCTTGGCATTTTGTGGACGCGGCACGACGGAGCCAGATACACATCTTCGGTAACACTCTTCATGAACAGGTTGGACCAGCCGATGTATTCTAGCCTGTTCAGAAATTTATATTCAAAAGAACCCACGGAATATTCAAAAGCTCTTTTTTAATTCAGGTTCTAAGGGGAGGTTAAGGTCGGTAATTACAAGCAGTGCATCGTTGGTGCTCATCAAGCTCCGAGAATCATTGCACATTGCGCGTGCGCCAAGAGCCTAGGGGGGTAGTACGTTTACCTGTCAAGCGTTCCGCAGCCGACGTCAAAAGCTGACATGAAGTGCCAAACCCCCTAAACCTTTAACCTAACATTTATAATTATCCTAGTTAAGGCCCGGCAAGCCGCCTCAACCCTTAACCGGAAAGCGAAACCTCCCAATCCTCAGTCCAATGATTCCACCCTCGCCCTAAACCCGAAACCCTAAGCCCTAAACCCTAAACCCTAAACCCTGAACCTGCCTCTCAGGGGATCTTCCTCGCCCGGATCACCAGGTCCCTAGGGTGTTTTTTGCGGGAGAAGCGAGGAACCCTCGTAAGGGTCTATGGAGGTACAGTACTCCGCCCCTCAACCTCAGACCCCAAAGTCTAAATCCCCAAACGGTGAACCCGAAACCTTAAACTCCAAGAAGGACACAAGACTCTTCTTCGCAGCTCAGTGGGATGACTACACTTCACTGTACCCTAAACCCTAAACCCTCAACCTTAAGTCCTAAAACCCTAAGAACCTAAAGCCCTAAAACCCTAAAGCCCTAGAACCCTAAAACCCTAAAACCCAAACCCCACACCCTAAACTCCAAGACTTGCCCAAGATTCTTCTCCTCAACTGAGTAGGGTTCTTATGGGGTTTACAGGGCTTACAGGGCTGAAAAAGGGTTCAGGGTTTATAGGGCTTACAGGGTTTAAAGGGTTTCTTATAGGGTTCACAGGGTTTTTAGGGTTTGTAGGGTTTATAGGGTTTAGGGCCTAAGACTTTGGTGTCTACTTGGGCTTTGGGGTTTAGGATCACGGGCATCGCTTCGTCACAAGAACCGGAAGGGGTGCGCACAAGGCCTGCATCTCAGGGGGCCCTCGCCTCTGATGTGCAGCCGATCGGCTTGAGAAACCCTAAACCCTAAACCCTATACCCTAAACCCTAAACCGTAAACCCTGAACCCTGAACCCTGAACCCTGAATCCTGAACCCTGAACCCTGAACCCTGAACACTGAACCCTGAACCCTGAACCCTGAACCCTGAACCCATACCTCCTTCGTAGGACCCCGGTGCGCAGGGACTCGGCTGGAACACTATGTGGAGTTTAACGACAGGGATGATACTTAGCATAAACCGGGGGCTTTTTCCCCCGCCAGCCTGCCATACAAAAACGCACTTTCGGCAGGCTTAGCGTTTGCCAATCCGCTCGCATCCGGCCGACATGTATGCCTATAGGCTGAGGGTCTGATCGTTCCCCCCCCCCCCCCCCCCCCATGTTTAGCCTTACTTCCGAGCTACCTGAGGGACTTTATGTAAACTTGCAAGTGCCCACGAAGCTTGCACTCTTTCATGGTTCTCTGCTGTCATCCCTAATTAAACCCCAAACCCTAAACCCGTTTCAGCCACCCCGCTGCCAGGCGAAGTGCGCGGGGGCTCAGAGCCCGGTGGGGGTGCCCGGTCCATCTCAGCGGTGTGAGGCTTCAGGGACCAGGCGGTTTAGGGTTGAGAGTCTTGAGTTAGGGGTTTCGGGTTTAGCGTCTAGAAGGTAGAACCCTAAACTCTCAAACCCTCAACCCTCCACCAACTTTGGGGTTCGGGGTTTCGTGGCAGCACGCAGCCGCTGCCCACCGCTTGCTCGGACACCATGATCGCCGACGGCTACGAACGCAGCAAACCTGATCTGCCGACGTGTCGAATAGGGTTTAGGGTTTAGGGTTCAGGGTTTAGGGCTTGGGCTTAAGGGTTTAGGGTTTAGGGTTAAGGGTTTATGGGGTTTATAGGGTTTATAGGGTTTACAGGGTTTATAGGGTTTATAGGGTTTATAGGGTTTATAGGGTTCATAGGGTTCATATGGGTTTATAGGGTTTATAGGGTTTATAGGGTTGATAGGGTTCATAGGGTTTATATGGGGTTATAGGGTTTATAGGGTTTATAGGGTTTAGGGTTTAGGGCGAACTAGCCACGGGGAGCCCTGGGAGCATGACGAGGTAAGCTCCTGAGCGGAGTCCTACTTCAAGGTTCATGGGTAGCCACAGGAGGGTTTAGGGTTTAGGGTTTAGGGTTTAGGGTTTAGGGTTTAGGGTTTAGGGGGGGTCTCTAGGGTTTAGGACCTTGAGGGCCATAGTTCGTTGCACACCGACTTAGATGGAAGGCCCTAAACCCTAAACCCTAAACCCTAAACCCTAAACCCTAAACCCTAAACCCTAAACCCTAAACCCTAAACCTAAACCCTAAACCCTAAACCCTAAACCCTAAACAAACCAAAGGACGCCCTTTGTTCTCCTAGGCTACTGGGGGGAGCCCTAGGCCCCAAACCCTCAAGATGCAGATGGTGCATCACACCTCCCAAGCCCTGCTGTTCCTTCCTAAACCCTGCAAGGGTTTAAGGTGCAGGGTTTAGGGTTTAGGGTTTAGGGTTTAGGGTTTAGGGTTTAGGATAGAAGGGGTAGGGCTCCCCCCAAACCTCAAACCCTTAGTCGCTAAAGCTCAAAGACCGTGAACGCCGAAGCCTTCACTCGTTCGATTCCATCTGCCGCGTTGAAGCTTGAACTATTCACAGGGTTCAGGTCACCCCAACCCCTAAACCCTACGGCGTATCGAGGGGGGCTATGAGGTACCCTCTCGTCTGCCTACCCGGGGGTCCTGAACTCTACATGCCTTAACGTATCTTCACGTGGGCCCTTTAGTGGACCCTAAACTCTGAACCCACAGGCCCTAGACCCTAAACTCTGAAGCCTAAAGCCCCCCCCTAATTTAACAAAACCTGCCCGAAACCCTCAACCCTCAACCCCAAACCCTAATAACCCCCCCCCCCCTCTCCCCCCCCTCCACCCCCCCCCGCCCCCGCCTACATAGCAAGGAGAGGCGCCAGCATTTGAAGGCTCTGCCTCCGTGGGGGAGGCCCCGGTTTAGACGCAGGGTTTAGGGTTCAGGGTTGTAGCGCTGATCCCCCAAGCCCTAAACCCTAAACCCTACACCCTAAACCCTAAACCCTAAACCCTAACCCCTAACCCCTAAACCCCTAAACCCCTAAACCCCCAAGCACCTTCACCCAGGGGAGTGCCATGCAGAGATTCAGCATCAGGGTAGTTTCACGAAGCTTCTCCTTCAGATTTTTGTAGCTTGGCTTACATGTTGCCCTCGACCCTAAACCCTACACTCCCCCCCCCAAAGCCCAAAACACTACCACAGTTTTGCGAAGGTCCCTAGTAGTGGCAGCTCCAAGCTGTCAGGTCTCCGGCTTAGGTACTGTGGTGCTAAGGATTCATAAGGGGCTTAGGGTTTAGGGCGACGACCATTCCGGGGATAGTCTGGGTGTGGGGTTTAGGGTGCCGGGTTGACTGGATCTAGAGGTATCGGTGGAATGCCAGTTATGTTGTTGGCAACATAGAGGCTGCAATTTCTTGAGAACATGAACAAGTGGAACTTGCTGCTTTGCAAGACACGTAAGCTTCAGCAAATGAAGTAGGTGAAGCAGACGGATCGAATAGCGCCTCTCAGAAAATTGGTGTGACTCCTGAAAGATAATCGCCATGCTCCCCTTGGCTTTTTTCTATGGCTGCTACGTTCCTGTCTCGGCACAGAGCGACCTGGTTTCCCGGCAGGACTCCCCTGTTCTACTATTCGCTTAAGAACCCCCCCCAAAAAAAAAGAAAGAAAGAGAAAGAACATACATGAAAATCCCTATATTGCCCTTATGAGGAGAAATATTCACAAATAAATGCATTAATAACTTATAAATAGATATTTTTTAAAACACACATATATATATATATATACACTTGTTTATTTTTTTTGTTGGTGGGGGTGTCCTTAAGTAATTAGTAGTGTTCTCGGCATAGCCTGCCCGGTCTCGGCAGATCTACACTAATTATCTGCAGAACTAACCCTATTTCTCGAATATCTGCAGCACATACAAAGAATTGCCGAAACTATTCCGACAGTTTCGCGACGAAGTTTGGATCGATATATTTTGTTTTTATTTTTTTTGTGAGGGTGGGTTGGGTGCTTCAGTTTCTGTTTCGCCTGTTGTCAAAGACTTGTAACACAGGTTGTTCAACAACCTTGGGAGTCTCAACTTTGTCTTTGCTTGCTGTTTGAGCATGTCTGCAGTGAGACCACCCATATTTCTAAATCCATGCAAGCGTAGGGTTTATGGTTGAGGCTCTAGGTTGGGATGCTCCCCCTTATACTTGCAGTCCTTAATACCGGGTAGTAGAATCCCTAGTAAGGACTGGTAGTCTTTAGGTTTCGGGGGGCTGGCCACTGCAGAGATCACTGGGAATCTTGCAAGGGGAACATGAAGTTGCGCAGCACCAGTGCATGGCGTAAAAAAACACTTCGACACGTACCCCGCCCTAAGCCCTACAGAAAGGCACACTGTAGGGCCTGCATATAAGCCCTAAATAGATCTAGACTCTAAACCCTGAACCTCCCCCCCCCCCCCCCCCCCCTGCCCCCTAAACCCTAAACCCTAAACCCTAAACCCTAAACCCTAAACCCTAAACCCTAAACCCTAAACCCTAAACCCTAAACCCTAAACCCTAAACCCTAAACCCTAAATCCTAAACTGTCAGGTCAGTCGAGGTGAAGTCGCTCCCACGGGAAAGAGCCAGGCGCAGACTTTGATTGGGCAGGGTCAATAGGGTTTAGGGTTTAGGGTTTAGGGTTTCGGGTTTGAAGCTTTTTTGCTCTACTAGGAAGGTCAGTGGTACGGTTCTAATTTGGGATCGGTACACAAAAACCCCATGAGGCAAGAAAGGGGTACCATGTTTGTTCATTCCCACTTTGCCGGTGGAAACGACGAAAAACTGATTCGTGGGTCTGCCAACCTAGACCTCCCCCGAAACTACCCTTTAACAGAGCTTAGAGGGCCTTTCAAAAGCCCTAAACCCTAAACCCCAAACCCTAAACCCAGTAGCCACATTTTCCAGGATGTCACCGTGGCTGGTGAACGCAGGCGTGGAAGACTCAGTCATGCTTGCGGCTCTCAGGACAGAAGACTTCCGCACAAAGTGGGCTGAGTCTGTAGCAACCCTGGTGCGCCGCACGCACTAGGCTCTGTCTCACGTTTACTGTGACGCCTCGCTGGGTCATTGACGACGTGCTGGCCAGGCGGATCGCAGTGGTTGAAGGGACCACGGTGCATGCAAAACGCACATCAGCAAAGATCGGGTCCACCATTCAGGCAAAGATGCCAACCATCGAGGGGTGCATTCCCTTGTCAGCTGTCGAGTACGTCGCTGGCGCCCGCATGTACAACGCACACTGCAGGGCCACGAACCCAGAGGAGGCAGAGCCCGTTCCGGCGCAACCGCCCAGAGATGTGAGGTTCTTTGCTGCGCGTTCTCCCATACTTCCCCAACCACCCTTATGCAAACGGTCCAGAGAAACCCGAAAACAAGCCAGAAAGCATCAGAAAGCCCTACGAGGAGAAACCAAACCCTGTGCACTGTGAACCCTACAAGGCCGTTAAGCCCCTACAAGCTCTTGAAACCCTAATTTCCCTGTGAAACCCCTATACACCCCGAAAAACGCTATAAGCCCAGGAACCCTTAGGCCTTTCACCCGCCCAGCCCACAACCACTCCACGAGGGAAGGGGGCTTGGGGGATCGGGTTCAGCTTTAGGGTTTCGTAGGGTTTAGGGTCTAGGTTTAGGGTATTAGGGGTTGAGGAGTCTTAGGGGCACAAAGACATAGTTAGCCCCTACACGTTTAGGGTTTGCGTAGGAGGGTTAGGGTCAGAGCTTTAAAACCCTACACTCCCTTAAGTCCTAAAGCTTAATAAGGCTTTAGGGTTCAGGCTTGAGGGTTTAGGGTTTAGGGCCTGTCTTCAGTACAAAGTTTAAGAAGTTGAGGAAGTATAAGGAGCTTAGGAAGCTGAGGGGATTCAGGGGGTTTAGGGAGGTTAGGGATTTTATCAATGGACTTTGCCTGGGACCCTACGGTGGTACGCTTGGGTTTGGGCCTTTTTTCTGTAAGATTCCTAGGCAATATAAGGGCCGTATCAGGAGTTGAATACGGGAAGCCGTGAGGGTACAACCTTCGGGGTTGGAGTCTTAACCCCTGAATGTAGGGAGCTTAGGTCTGAAGGGTGAGGATTGGCCCAAGAGAGCTCTAGGTTTTAGGGGTCAGGGTTTAGGGCTTAGGGTTTAGGGTTGAGGGTTTAGGGTTTAGGCGTTCATTCTTGGCTGTTCTTCCGACGTCATAGCCCCGACAGAACCCACATCGCTTGGAACTCTGAGCTGGAGTTTAGGGTTTAGGGTCTAGGGTCTAGGGTTTAGGGTTTAGGGCTTAGGGTTTAGGGTATCACGGTTGGCTTGCTTACGGGTTTAGGGTTTAGTTTTTTTTGTTTAGGGTTTAGGGTTTAGGGTTTATAGTTGAGGGTTTTAGGGTTTAGGGTTTAGGGGTTTAAGGTTCAGGTGTTTTTCGTTTGTTGGAGTTTCGTGTTTGGGTTGTAGGCTTCGGGTTTAGGTTTAGCAAGTCGCTAGATTGCTTTGTTTCCCTGTGTCTGTGCAGGCCAATCAGTCGCAGGGCCGTATTGCACTAGGGGTCACCCAAACAGGAACTACCCCAAAAACCCTAACCCCCAAACCCTGAGCCCTACACCTAAACCGTAAAGAGCCATACAAACCTCTGGCTACCGTTTGTTTAAGAACAACCAGGAATATGAAATAAATTCTTGGAAAAAAGGCAAGATAGTGATGATTATGTTTTTTTGTTTTTTTTGGGGGGGGGGGTTCTTAAGCAAATGGTAACTAGAGTCGCCACAAGTCCTGTAGCACCCCATGAGGCTTACGGCTTAAACCGTCCCTAAACCCTGAGTCTGGAGTCCCCACAAAAAGCCGCCCCCTAAACCCTAAACCCGAAACCCTAAGCCCTATAACCCCAAACCCTAAACAACTTCGCTACCAGGGCCCATGGACGGAGAGCGATCAGCGGAGTTCGGGCGAGGCCATTTGTTTGCAGTCCTACGGATCAAATCTGGGGATCGGAAGAATTACTAGAAGCATTCCCTTATGGTCCCGAAAGCCTCTAAAGACCCAAAGCCCTAAACCTCTGCCTGGGACCCTATTTCCATACTGCTTGAAGGGGTATACCTATCAAATAGGAGCCCCCTAAACCTTAAGCCGTAAACCCTAAACCCTAAACCCTAAACCCTAGACCCTAAACCCTAAACCCTAAACCCTAAACCCTAAACCCTAAACCCTAAACCCTAAACGGTAGGCAAATAGGAGTCCCAGGTAGGTCTTGCTTTTGGGCGGTTGAAAGCAGGTCTCGTCTTTCGAGGTGGCCGATGCCTCGTGAGGGGGCCTCCTGGCCAGAAATCAGGTGCCATTCCCTTGTAGTAGACGCCCCAAACTACCATTTACGGGCATAGGGTTTCGGGTTTTTTCGCTGTAGGGCTTTAGAGCGTTTAGGTTTAGGGCCTAAATATGGGTTTAAGGCGGAGGGTGGAGGGGCTGAACGATCTCCAAAATTCACGAGAAGCTTATTCTACGGCCCCTGATGCGAGATAACCTTCCCAAAGTCCCAAACCCTAGACCCAAACCCCAAACCCCAAACCCCAAACCCCAAACCCCAAACCCAAACCCCAAACCCCAAACCCCAAACCCCAAACCCCAAACCCTAAACCCTAAACCCTGGAAACCCTAAACCCTGGAAACCCTAAACCCTAAACCCTAAACCCTAAACCCTAAACCCTAAACCCTAAACCCTAAACCCAAAACCCTAACTGACCTTACTAGACTGGAACGAGTCCTGTTATAAGGTTAAGAACGATCGGTTGGGGCCGCGGGGAAGTTTAGGATGGTCGCAACCCGACTATGCAGCCGGCAGAGTTTGGGTTTTAGGGTTTAGGGTTTAGGGTTTAGGGATTGGGGCTTAGGGCTTATTATGGCTTGATGCTTCTTCCAAGGCAGCTGAAGGTGCAAGCCTGCAAGGCATGAAGCTCAAACCCAGGGATGATCACAGCCGCTGGCTCAAGGTGTTGAGCGCTAAAGCCCCAAACCCTAAACCCTAAACCCTAAACCCTAAACCCTAAACCCTAAACCCTAAACCCTAAACCCTAAACCCTAAACCCTAAACCCTTCAAGTTTTCGGTTCTGGCATTGAGACATTCCGGCGAGATGCTGCAAGTCCGGATGATCTCCGGCGGAGACATGAGCATACCCGTGCATGAGGTGCACGACGTGAGGAGCCTGAAGCGGCATCTGAATCAGCTGCATGGGTTCCCCCTCGGATTCAGGCAAAGGTTCCTCCTGCATGGCGAGATTTTGGAAGATAGTGTCAAGCTCGAGTCGCCTGTGGACCTGGATCTTGTTTTGCTGCAGTTCGCTGAAGTTTCGCAAGAGCAGGTGGGCGAGCTGGTCAAGACCGCTAGAGATGGTTCCCTGGCGGAAGTTGAATCCAGGGTACAGTTGCCCCAAGATCCAGACTTGTGTCAGGCAGATGGCATCACAGCCTTGATGATGGCATCTAACGAAGGTCATGTCGAAATCGTGAGCTTGCTGCTGGCCGCAGGCGCCAACGTGGACCTTGTGGAAAGCACCGGCTGCACAGCCCTGATAGCTGCATCGAATGCAGGGCACACCGAAGTCGTTCGCTTGCTGCTAGACGCCGGCGCCGCCACGGATGTGGTAGACAAGAGAGGCACGACAGCCTTGATTATGGCATCTAACGAAGGTCATCTTGAAGTCGTCACCTTGCTTCTGAAAGCCGGCGCCGATTGCAATGTGGCAACCCCCACGGGCAGCACGGCTTTGATGCGGGCATCTTACCGCGGCCATGTTGAAATCGTAGACTTGCTGTTGGAGGCCGGCGCCGACAAGGATGCCACAGAAACCACCGGCTGCACAGCTCTGATGATCGCGGCTTACGAGGGTCACGCCGACGTCGTGCGCTCACTGCTGGCGGCCGGCGCCGACCGGGATCGGAGAAGCGGCAATGGCCTCACGGCCTTGATGAAACTGGGTCATTGTTCCAAACCACTTTACATTTTTATGAGTACTTACATACGTATTAAACCCAATAAGGAACAAAGATGGTCATTGTTTTAATAGTACCCCAGCCATGCTGCAGGAAAGCGTCGAGTGCATGTCATACCGAAGTCGTGAGCTTGCTGCAGGACGGCAGGTCTGAGGCAACAGCTGAAGCCTACGAGCTTTACTACTGATCCTTGCACAACGCCATATGGAGGCTTCTGAGAAAAGGGGTACCCTGTATCCCCAAAGGGACCCCCAAAACATTACCCCCTAATATCGGCACCCCCCAATGTCGTCTTGCCGTGGCATCGGTAACCGATGTGCGCTCTTCTCCAGTACCAGGGCAGTGACTGTAATGCGCCCATACCGACTACCACGCTTCGGATGACAAGGGGTAGACGGCGTAGGGTTGATCTAAGGGTAGTTACGTAGTCTCTTAGTATGGGCCCGTAAAGGGGGACCAAGTGAAGCCCAAACCCCAAACCCTAAACCCTAAACCCTAAACACTAAACCCTAAATATACCCTGTACAACCCAAGGGACCATGTAACTACCCCTGAGGGTTTTGGTGGCTCTTAAGGTCCCGGATCAAGTAACCCTAAGCCCTAAACCCTAAACCCTAAACCGTAAACCCTTCTTAGAATGGGGTTGCTGGGCTACGAAGCTCCTTTCGTGGTTGTCGAAAATCTGCAAGGCTTGGGGTTTAGGGTTTAGCGTTTAGGGTTAGGATTTAGGGTTTAGGGTTAGGGTCTAGGGTCTAGGGTCTAGGGTCTAGGGTCTAGGGTCTAGGGTCTAGGGTCTAGGGTTTAGGGTTTAGGGTTTAGGGTTTAGGGTTTAGGGTTTAGGGTTTAGGGTTTAGGGTTTAGGGTTTAGGGTTTAATCCCACAACCGCACACTTGGACTGGCTCTTCGTCGGGAATGAGGGAAGAAGGTGCCCTATAGAATCCCCTTCAGAGGATGCGTATACATACATATATATATATATATACATACCCTAAACCCTAGACCCTAAACCGTAAACCCTAAACCCTAAACCTATATGTACAAATATATATATATATATATATATATATATACATATATACATTACAGGGGGATATCAGGGCTACCAGGAGGATGGTGTCTGCAGGGCACCACTGAAATTAAGGGGAGTCTATTGGGGGTTTAGGGTTTAAGGGTTTCAGGGTTTAGGGTTTAAGGTTTAGGGGGTTGCGGGTTTAGGGGCTGTAAGGCCTTGTCAGCCAGGCGCCAAGCGCTGGCACCCTAATCCGAACAAAACCCTCTAAACCCTGGAGAGGATCCCATTGTTTAGCAAACAAAGGGAGAGATAAAAACCCTTTGCACCCCTAACCCGTCGTACCAGGGTTTAGGGTTTAGGGTTTAGGGTTTAGGGTTTAGGGTTTAGGGTTTAGGGTTTAGGGTTTAGGGTTTAGGGTTTAGGGTTTAGGGCTCAACTCTCCACCTTTGGGATGCTGTTAGAGGGGTACAAAAGGGCGCCCATCGCGGCCCACAGCTCAAGCTGAACATGTACAGTCGGCCCAGCTTTGTGTATCCCCCTTGCCTCCCCTGCGCCTCGACTCCCATGGCGCTGTCCTGGTGCTGGATGAGGGCGCTCCCCGATGAGCCGGGAGGCTGGTGGCCCACACCTTGGACTTTCAACTCCTCAGCCTTCAAGCCTATGACCCTAAACCCTAAACCCTCAACTTGACATCCGCTGGGTACGGTGGGTGCTGCATGTCCGAATGCTGGGAGTGGTGGTGGTGGTGGTGGTGGTGGTGGCGGCGGTGGTGGTGGTGGTGGCGGCGGTGGTGGTGGTGGGCGGCGGTGGTGGTGGTACAGGAAAGACGAGTGCAAGACACACAGAAAGTGGAGTAGTCCAAATGCTAGCCGTAGCTTCAGCTTGTGCAGCGTGTACAGGATACTCAGCAACACTTTGTGGTGCTTTACTGTAACTTTACATCTTTAGCCTTTTTGGGTTTATTGGGTTTCTTAAGAAGGCAGCTAAAAATTCAGTTTATAGCTACCCTGCTAAGAGCAGCCAACTCCGAAGTGAGATAAAGGGAGTGCGGTATGAGCCTTCTGAGCATTTACGTTGAGAGTTTGTCGCGACTCGCTGTTGGAGTGCCATGAGTTTAAGCACGTAGTTTTAGATGTTTGCATCATCGCTGCTGCAGTCTTCGCTAGAGGTCAAGCAGAACCCCCCTCCCCCCCGCCCTCTTGCATCAAACTGAACGAGTTAGCTGAAGTGTCAAGCAACAGCGATGTAAGTGACAACTGCAGTGCCCGTGCCCGTAGCGAAACTAGAGCAGCAGCAAGCCCCGCCAATGTGAGCAAAGCCCTGGGAGGCCTCGACATTGAGGCTGGTCTGTGGGGCGATTTCGGGCGGGGTGGGGGGGAAAATGCCTAGGGCAAAGGGATCAGGGCTTAAGGTGAAAAGGTTGACTTTCTAGTTCTTAATTTGGAGTTGCAATCCCTTAAATGCTTATGTAGGGGACTGTCCGCATCGCACACTAGCCTCCTTAACACCTATCACCTTAACACCTATCACCTTCTCTTCAGACCCTACACCCTGAACTCTACACCCTCAACCTCAGACCTAACTCAACATGCGTTCTATCACGGAACCCTACAGAAGACTGATACCCCCGTGCCCAGATCCAACCACAGGTTGCTATAGGGTTTAGGGTTTAGGGTTCATAGGTGATCTGGGGACTTAGATTTTTTTGGGCTTAGGGGCTTGGGAGTCTGGGGGTCCGGGGATCTAGGGCGTAGGGGTTTTGGGGGGTAGGGCCATGACGGAAGGCTTCATGAGCTCTGACTTCCCCTAGTCTCACTTCTTCGTCCCGCCTGTTGGGGGCTCCCCCTACATTCCACAGCCTCATGGGTTCAAGAGCGGTACCTTGAACCCCTGGCCCCAATCCCTAAAGCCTCAACCCTAAACCCTAAACCCTAAACCCTAAACCCTAAACCCTAAACCCTAAACCCTAAACCCTAAACCCTAAACCCTAAACCCTAAACCCTAACCCTTGAACCCTCAGCCCGAAACCCTCAAACCCTAAGCCTTGGCAGCCCAGAGGCACCCGGCTTGACTTATGAAGCAACCAACCCCCACGAAGGGTACCCTTTGGGATGTTTCCCCCTCTTTTCCTCAGAGTCCTTAAGAGGGATTCTAGGTAGCCCCCCGCTTGTAGTCCTTATTAAGGGCGGTTGGGAAAAGCTCAACCACCGATAGGAAGGACGAAGGTGCATGGACCTCGGGACACCGGGTTTAGGGTTTAGGGTTTAGGGTTTAGGGTTTAGGGTTTGGGGTTTAGGGCACCCTCCCCTGAACGAAATACAACGGTAAAACAAGAAAATGAGATACACTAAACACCAATACCCTAAACCCTTAACCCTTACAAACCCTCAACCCTTACAAACTCTAAACCCTAAACCCTAAACCCCTAAACCGCAAACCCTAAACTCTACACCCTAAACCCGAAACCCTAAAGCCTACAGCCCAAACCCTCACACAAACATGACTAAGACAAGGGCTCAGGCCTGTCCCCGGCCTGACAGATGCCACAAGTTCGATGTGTGGGCTTATTGTTTCGGCTTTAGGGGCGGGGTTGGGGGGGGTGCTTGGAAACAAGATTGAGTATTGAGGGTTTAGGGTTTAGGATTGAGGGTTCAGGGTTTAGGGATTGAGGGAGGGTAAGCCCCCCTGCAGGCTCGAAGACCTTCGGAGGAGGTCCTGAAGACGAAGAGCACGAAGAGCCTGGACCAGGAGGAGGCGCCCCACAAGAATGCCTAAACCCTAGCTCACTGCCAGAATCGCAGCCTACACCCGCAGTACCACCCCTACCGAGTTTACATTGGGTTGAGGGTTTAGGGTTCAGGGTTAAGTGGTGTACAGCCTGAGGGGTTTTTAGGGCTGCGGAGCTGTCCAGCCCTCCAAAGGCCTCAACCAACCCACAAGCCTAAACCCTGAACCCATCTATAGGCCCCAAAGCCTAAAGCCACAGTCCCTAACCCTAAACCCTAAACCCTAAACCCTAAACCCTAAAAACCCCCCCCCTCCTCCCCCAACTTTCATCTTTCAAAAAGCTGAGCCCAGGAGGCTCAGTCCGAGGGGACGTCCTCCACGGCCGATTCTGTCGCCTCACAAGCGCGTCCCGGCGCGGTCAGGTGGAAGGTTTAGGATTTAGGGTACAGGGCTGAGGGTTGTTTAGGGTTAAGGGTTTAGTTTAGGATACATATAAGCCTGTAGCACTTTCTGTTTACGGGGTTGAGGGTGTAGGTTTTCGAAGTGCCTAAACCCTAATGCCCTAAACCCTGACATAGACCTCTTCATGGTCTTCCGTTTTCTATAAGAAGCATGGTGAAGCACTGTTCACCCCTCAAGCACCACTACTTTAGGGCACCAGATAGGAGAAAACAAGCCCCTAAACCCTAAACCCTCGTGCAAACTGGGAGCTTCTCGCTCACCCCGGTTCCTGAAACCCTGAACCCTAGACCCTAGACCCTAAACCCTAACCTTACACCCTGAACCCTAAACCCTAAACCCTAAACCCTAAACCCTAAACCCTAAACCCTAAACCCTAAACCCTAGGCTGGACTCTGAGGACTCCAGGCCTGTCCGGAATTGCAGGGGCATAGCATTAGGGCCTCAAGGGTTCAGGATTCAAGGGTCAAGGGTCAAGGGTTCAGGGTTTAGGGTTTAGGGTTGCTATTGAAGGGTCAGCATACCCCCCCCCCCCCCCATACTTGTGTCTTCAGGGCCCAAAATCTTTTCGGATGGTGTTTTTCGGAAGGCCTGGAACCACAAATATGGGGGGCGCCTGGAACCCTCTTGGGGCAAGGGTCGAAGCTTATGTGCTGAGAAGGCAACCTTTAACCTTTCCATTGATGTTATAAACACCTGTAACCTTAAAACCTAAACCTTAAACCCCAAACCTTAAACCCTAAACCGACCCTTTCTCCCCTGGATTCCACAGCCAGTGAGATACAAGCCCCACCCCCCCCCCCCCCCCCCCCCCCCTCACACCCCTTCAAAACACAAAGATTGGCCTGTTTTCCATTGGGTTCCTGAACCCTGCACCCTAAACCCTAAACCTATAACCCTAGCCCGAAATCCTAAACCCTGCGCCCCAAACCTTCTTGGAAAAGGCTCAGTGCAGGCGTAGAGCGGTGGGACGTGTTGCTGCTTGTGTCAGGATAAAAGCAGGCTACGTTGTAGCAGGGTGCTCAAGGGTTCTTTCGGGTTAGGGGAGTAGGGTTTAGGGATTAGGGTTCAGGGTTGAAGGCTTAAAAGGCTGGATTTTCTTGGACGTTTTCGAGGTTCACGGCTCTAAGGTTTTGGGCTTTTTGGGGTTTCAGGCATCAGTTCAAGGTTGTGTTTAGGATTTTCGTTTAGGTTTGAGGCTCATGGTTTTTTGACGGCTGAGGGCCCCGAACCCTCAACCCTACACCCTCAAGGCCCCGAAGCCCTGCGCGCAGATACTGCGATCTCAGCGAGGCCCTGAGTGCCTTCCGCGCCTGCGCGCGAGCACTGAAGGCAGCTGGGAGTTTAGGAAAATTAGGGTTTCTGCAGCTTACATCCCGGGTTCCGACCTTAATTCGTGTTCTAGGGGGGGGGTAAATTTCTCTGGTAGATGTGTGACGAAGGCCCAATTTTTCCAGTGTTGGCCCAGAGTCCAAGAAGGACGTTTTGTTGGCGAAGAGCTTCCGACAGAATCCCCTCCTCCGCTGGGGTGGCATCCGCAACCTTACAGACCCTGAACCCTACACCCTAAAACCTAAAACCCTAAAACCCTGAACCCCAAGCCCCAAACCCCAAACCCTAAGCACTAGACCCAATACCAGGTCGAAACACTTGTGACCCTCCCAAACCCAACCCAAAACCCCCAAACCCCGATTTCCCAACTCTACATCCCAAACAGCCCACGTCCTAAGTCCCATAAAAACACAAACACTAGATGCCTCAAACCCGAAGCCCCGAACCCCGAGGCCTACTTGCTTTCGTGGTTGGGCTTGGGGTGACGAGCGTTATCATGAACCGTAGGGCTTAGGGTTTAGGGTTTAGGGTTTTAGGGTTCAGGGTTAGGGTTTAGGGTTTAGGGGGCAAACTCGGAGGATTTGCTGTCAGGGCTTTGCCTGAGTCCAGGGTTTCAAGCAAAAAGGGAAGCTGCACCCGCTGTAAGCCTGGACGCCTTGACAGGACACGGAGCAGCATCGCGCACTGGCAAGCGCCGCTTGCGACCTGGTGGAAGGCCCGCGCGGCCGACGTCCAGCGACTCGACCCTTGCATCCCACGCGGGGTCTTGGGATATTTGAACCTACCTTTATGGCATGACATGAGAAAATTCCAAAATCAGTAAAATATAAACCCTAAGCCCAAACAACCCCTCCCAAACACCAAAACCACGAACCAAAACCCTAAACCCAGGATATGTGAGCCCTAAACCCCCATCGAATCACTTCTCTCACCTCGCGCGGGACCAGGCAGACAACGTAAGCCCCCACGAACAGTTTGCATGGCGCCTAGACGTTGCACATGTGGCACGGAAGGGTTTAGGGTTGAGGGTTTAGGGTTTAGGGAGACCTTCTTCTGGGAGGGCGCCAAAACACGCATCACAGCACGCACGGCTTTCAGCCGCAAACATGTAAGCCTTAATTCAGGAAACATCCAGCCCGAATCCTAAACCCAGAGAGCAACAGCCAAAACAAGATGCAAATTCATCTTGAATCGTAAACATCTCATGCCTCAACTTGTAATCCTGGTCCCTCTTAACCCTAAATCCCTAAACCCTCAACCCCTAACCCTAAACCCTAAACCCTCAACCCCTAAACCCCTAAACCCGAAACCCTAAACCCTAGACCCTCAACCCCTAACCCTAAACCCTAAACCCTAAACCCTAAACCCTAAACCCTAAACCCTAAACCCTAAACCCTCAATCGGCAGGCTTGGCGACCGGACCCTCGAGCCAGCTGTCAGACTGCGCAGCCAGCGCCAGGTGGGTGAAACCTCGGCTTGTTTCGGGTTTAGGGGTGTGGGGTTTAGGGTTTAGGGTTTAGGGTTTAGGGTTTGGGGTTTGGGGTTTAGGGGTTTAGGGTTCAGGGGTTGAGGGTTGAGGTGTTTAGGTGTTTAGCTTTTAAGGGTACTTAAATTCAATTTTAAGTTCTCAGCCAAACCATGAACTTGTTTAGGGGTTTAGTGTTTAGGGTTTTTAGGGAGGGTTTAGGGTTCAGGGTTTAGGGTGTTTTGGGTTTAGGGGGTTTAGGGTTTTGGGGGGGTGAATGATGGTTTGGGGGTGTAGTTTAGGGTTTAGGGTGTAGGGTTTAGGGTTTGGGGGTGTGTGGTGTTCCGGGTTCAAAGTGTAAAGCTTAGGGTCAAGGGCTTACGTAGAAAAGGCGGCCAAGGTTAAAGAGAATGTTGTTGTGAGACAGAACGGTCGGTATTGTGCATGAGGCTAGTTGGCGGAGCTTAGAGCTAAGCCCTAAACCCTGAATCCTAAACCCTAAACCCTGGAAACCCCGAGTTTCTTTTTCTGTAGTTCTAAGTTCTACCCATGCAAGTAGACCTTTGTGACCTCGGGCTGTAGGGTTTGGGGTGTAGGGTTTAGGGTTTAGGGAAACCCTACACCTCCCAAGCCCAAAGCCCGAGAAGGCTGTGCGAGGATGTTGCCGCGGGCACGGTCCAGCTGAAGGCCGGCTAGTTGGACGTATCCTTGCTCAGCAAACACATGGGCCAGGGTTTAGGGTTCAGGGTTTAGGGTTTAGGGTTTAGGGTTCAGGGTTTAGGGTTTAGGGTTTAGGGTTTAGGGTTGGGATGTTCCCTCGCTTATACTAACAGTGCTTGATTGGGATGATAGTGCCCCCTATTATAATGCCTACTGTTAGTACTGCATAAGGGGGAACGTCCTAAACATGAACTCTAGACTTTGTTTGGGCTTCCTTATTTTTGTAGGAATGATAAAGTTAACCTGTGTATTCATTGGCTTTTGGAGAAGTAAGTATCTGGTTCTTTGAAGCCTAAAACCCTAAGCTCTAAACCCTAAAACCCTAAACCCTGAACCGGTTTCCATGCAGTGAAGAGATGGTGTTTCTAAGGTTTCAAGCTTTTGGGATGTTACTGCTTAGCGCTTTAGATGTTTTCGCTGCTTAGGGTTCAGGGTTTTTGGGTTAGGGTTTAAACCCTAGGTGTTTGCTGATTGGGGTGTAGGATTTGCGCTGTTTAGGGTTTTAAGGATTTAGGGTCAAGTTTGTGACTGGACAGTTCCTTCTTCCAATGACGAGCATCGCATGCCCAAAAAAAGCAAATAACAACGCAGTCGCAGGGCTCAGCTTGCACTAGTGCTCTTTCTTTGCATTCATACCGAGGCAGGGACATAGGCCAGTAAACCTAAATCCTACAAAGGTCTAAGGGGTTTCAGGAGGGACCCCTAGAAGGGACCCTTAATCTTGTTCCCCTATATCACCCCTTGTATAGTCCCTATAAGGGTCCCTCCTTCAGTCCTTGAAACGTAGTCGGCCCGAGTATGGCCCATCATTTTTGAAGCAAGACACATGGTTGTTGGGCTCAATGGACCATTCTTTAGGGGCTACTTAACTATATAGGGACCCTAAATGGGATATAGAGGGGACATAGAGGAGAGTAAGATTTAGGGTCCCTTCTAGGGGTCCCTCCTTATACCTGGCAATGGGCGTATTGGGATGTGAAGCAAACACACAAGAACATTTCGCGCAGCGAGGCATACCTACAGCGAAACCCCAAGCCCTAAGCCCTAGAAGCTGTACCGTAAACCCCAATACCAACCCCCAAACCCCAAACCCCAAACCCCAAACCCCAAACCCTAAACCCTAAACCCTAAACCCCAAACCCCAAACCCCAAACTTTATTTCTGCAGGTTCGCTACAGCCAGGCCATAGAGGGGGAGATCGCCACACGCACCTTATTTGCAGAACAGAATCGGCTGTTGGCGTTCGCCCTAGATGGGTTTAGGGTTGGGATGTTCCCCCTCATACGAACAGTCCTTAATAGGGGTTATAATGGGCCTGGGGGTACTAGAATCCCGATTGACTGTCAGTGTAAGGAGGAACATCCCCGGGTTTAGGGTTTAGGGACCCGAAGCCCTAAAACCCTAAACCCTGAACCCGAAGTGGCCCAATTCGAACTGTTTTCGCTACCTGGGTCACGCACTTGCCTTGAAGACAGAATATTCCCCATACTACCCTATACTACTATAATCCTTATTACCCGGAGCCCCCAAAAGTCTACAGCAAATTCGCCGAAAACCCATAAACAACGGCCAGAATTTCACATGTTTTGTTAAGGTACGTGAGCCTTGGACCGCTCATTTGGTCCACAAGGTTTAGGGTTTAGGGTTTAGGGTTTAGGGTTTAGGGTTTAGGGTTTAGGGTTTAGGGTTTAGGGTTTAGGGTTTAGGGTTTGGTCCACCAGGTTCAGGCCCCTAAAGATCCCACCCATCACACATGCCTACGCTGAGTCTACGCCCTTTTGGGAATTCGAGGCTGAAGGCAACGTAGAGTTTGGGTTAAGGGTTTTGGGCTGTTGGGGGTGATCCTAAACCCTAAACCCTAAACCCTACACCCTAAACCCCAAACCCTAAACCCTAAACCCTAAACCCGAAACCCTAAACCCTAAACCCTAAACCCTAAACCCTAAACCCTAAACCCTAAACCCTAAACCCTAAACCCTAAACCCTTCCTTTCGGATTCCAAGTGGCCGCAAGTTGAGGCTCCAGAATCGGCTATGATGTCTTCATGCATGAGGAGGTGCGGAGAGGTTTGGGATTTTAAGGGTTTTTACGGTTTAGGGTTTAGGGTTTAGGATGTAGGATTTAGGGTTTAGGGTTTAGGGTTTAGGGTTTAGGATTTAGGGTTTAGGGTTTTCGGGTTTATCTAGGGTCTTCGGGTGCAGAGGGAAGAGACGCCATGCTTCCAAGATACCTGCATACCGATGCGACCGTTTTGCGTTTCAAGCGGTCGCTCTAAGCGAGGCCGTGGGCTTGGAGTTTTCCGAAGAGCTGCGTGAACTGGAGCGCCAGACAGGGCATGAAATGCTCATCAACGAGGACGGCACCACACAGAAAATTTCGACAGCCTCGGAATGACTTGGCCAAGCACATGCCGTAAAGTATAGGCTTTGTTAAGGGAGAGGGGTTCACGGGGCAGGTAGCCCAACAGTCCCGAATACCCCCCCCTAAGGCTCCCTAAGGCTCCCTAAGCTTCCCTAAAGCTCTCCTATGACTAAACCTTGTATGCATCCCTAGGATTTTGGTGGGAAGGTGCTGATGTTGGGAGGCCACGGTCCTCCACTTGAAGCCCTAAAACCCGAAACCCTGCCTGGGTTTAGGGGTAGGGTCTTGGGTTTAGGCTATTAGGGGTTCGGGTTTAGGGTTTTAGGGTTAGAGTTTAGGGTTTAGGGTTGAGCGTTTAGGGTTAGGGTTTGGGGTTTAGGGCTTAGAGTTGGAGAACACGGTCCAGGGAATGCAGGAAAGCGCGGCAGGCGCAGCGAAATCGTATCTTTTGTCCAGCCCCAGCCGTCGCATACAGGAAGAAAAATGGGGTCACGATTTCGTGAGCATTTTCTAGGGCCAACTGCATGGACGCCAAGTGCCATGTGACGAGCGTGCTTGCTGATTACTGGTAGCATTTAAGTTGTCATCGTGCGGGCATGGATGCTCTGGCCCTTCGCGCGCACTGGTAGCATGGACGTACTCGCAGCCCGGAAAGGGAAGATGCGCACCCCAGCGAGCAAGGGTGGTTTCTCCTAGCGCCGCGTACCTGGGTTTAGTTTGGGTTTAGGATTTAGGATTTCGGGTTTCGGCTCAGAACCCTGAATCCCTGAACCCCTAGCACCCTCGGCTTGAAGTTTTCCTAGGGCTGCGGGCTCAGTAGGGCTCTGGGAATTCAACCCTAAACCCTAAACCCTAAACCCTAAACCCTAAACCCTAAACCCTAAGCATCAACAGAAAGCCAATGACCAGGAGCAAGTAGGCCCTTAGTCCCTTTTAAGGGTTAGGTTCCCTTACGATGAGACCCTTTAAACCTCCCTGCTTAAGATTTTCTAGGTTACTCTTGGGTCTAAACCCTAAACCCTAAACCCTAAACCCTAAACCCTAACCCCTAACCCTAAACCCTAAACCCTAAACCCCAAACCCCAAACCCTAAACCCTAAACCCCAAACCCTAAACCCTAAACCCTAAACCCTAAACCCTAAACCCTAAACCCTAAACCCCCACACAAAAAGAAGAGGTCGGTTTCATCCTTCGTCTCGGCAGCAAGGACGCCTTGGAGCTGGAAATACCAGGCCTCGCCTCGACTGCTTGTGTTGCAAGTTGCGGGTTTCGGACGTTTAGGGTTTAGGGTTTATAGGGTTTAGGGTTTAGGGCTCCGAAATACCCCTAAACCCGAAACCCCCACTACCCGTAAACCCTAAACCCTCACCGGGCTGTCTCTAAGACTCTGAAGTCCCCAAAACCCTAAACCCTTACCACCCTAAGCCCCTAAACTCCTGATTTCCTCCAAGCCCGAAACCCTGACGCTCTGTTGGAAAGAAAGGTCTAACCCCTGAACCCTAAACCCTACACCAATCAATACCCCTAAACCCGAAACCCTGTCCCCTAAACCCTATACCCGAAATGCTCCTAAGCCCGAAATAACCCTAAACCCTAAACCCTAACTACCCCTAAACCCTAAACCCCTAACCCCTAAACCGCTAAACCCTAAACCCTAAAACCCTAAAACCCTAAACCCTAAACCCTAAATCCCAAACCCCAAATCCTAAACCCTAAACCCTAAACCCTAAATCCTAAACCCTAAACCCTAAACCCTAAACCCTAAACCCTAAACCCTAAACCCTACAGGCCTGGAGTTCCGGCCTCTCCGCGACGCCGCAGCGCTGCGGCGCCACCTCCAGGGCCTCCTTGGGCGGAGCCTCTCCAAGTCGGGCCCTCTGAGGGGCCTTTTGGGGGGGTTTAGGGTTTAGGGTTTAGGGTTTAGGGTTTAGGGTTTAGGGTTTAGGGTTTAGGGTTTAGGGTTTAGGGTTCTAGGGTTCTAGGGTTCTAGGGTTCTAGGGTTCTAGGAATCTAGGGTGCCGTGCACACGTTTTCCTAAAATCTTCAGCCTCGACCCTAAACCCGAAACCCTAAAAGCCTAAACCCTAGAACCCTAGAACCCAGAACGCTGGAACCCCAGAACCCGAGAACCCTAGAACCCTAGAACCCAAAAAAGGGGTAAATCATACTATCCTAACTTTGTGGGAACACGGCGTCCGTTTAGGATGTTTTGGTGTGTTCCAAAGACCATTTTGAAGCGTTTTCAGGCCAGCAACCTCGTGAAGGTGCTGTGGAAGTTCCTGCGTGAAAAAGTGGCGAGAGATGTGGAAGACGCACCCAGAGCGCATGAACAAGATCAACAGCATGACGGAGTCTGAGCAGAAGCGTGCCCGCTTCATCTGAGCATATCCGAGCTACGACATCCTCCAAAGTTCGGGCTTATAAACATATCGAAGGCTCTGGACTCTAGACTCTGGAGGCTCTTTCGGCCGGAGCTCAGAGGGTGTAGGTTTTGCGGGGTACAAGGATCCCAACTGTCATCTAACAGGGTCTCCCGGGACCATTGCTCCTGATAGCACCCTTGCCGGTACCAACGTCATTGTTTCGCTGGATTCAGCTGGTTCATGCTTGGATGATGCACTTGTCCGACAATGGCTGGCGGAGAGTGATCGCGACCCTAAACCCTAAAGCCTAAACAGCTCACGTCAACGAGTGCTATGGGTGGTTCAGGGTTATTAAGGATTCAGGGCCTAGGGTATTAGGGCTTGGGGTGGTTAGGGTCTTGGGGCATATGATGGTTTATGAGCTTTTGAATGCTTGTGGGTTAGGGTTTAACAAGCTTCGGGTGCTGTTTTTATAGGTTTTTTTTTATCACCGGTACAGGATTTAAAGGGTTCAGGGGTTGGGGGTTTAGGGGTTAAGAGGTTTAGGGGTTTATGTCGAAGGTCAAAAAACCTTCCTGGACCGGTGAGCTGACATAGGGTGTAGGCTTTGGGGTTCAGGGGTTTCTGGGTTCGGGGTTCATATCGTTTTGTTGTGGTTGTAGGGTTTAGGGGTTTATGAGTTCAGGGTTTAGGCTTGGAAAGGTTTGCATCAGAGCGTAGGGTTTCGGGCTTGAGTTTGCCACCCCTTCGTAGGAACGTAGTAAGAACCGTTTTTGAAGATGCACGACATGCACCCATTAAGATAGCCCGAGGTGCTTAATGGGGGCGTACTTCAGCAGAGGAGGAGGATGACAGTCTAATCTGTCGATGTAGTTACCACTACTTGCTTAAGAACCCCCCCAAAAAAAGTATTAAAAAAAACAAAGTCATAAATTGTAATCCCTATGTTGCCCTTATAAGGAGTTCCTTTTGTTGGCGGGGGGGGGGGGGGGCGGGGTTCTTATGCAAATAGTGGGTTGCAGAGGGCCTGGAATCTAAAGGGCCCAAAAAGGTTGTCAACAGAGGGCTTCGGCCTTCGCAGCGCGCAGGGCGAGACTGGTTGCTAAGCCCTAAACCCGAAACCCAAAACCCCTAAACCCCTAAACCCTGAACCCCTGAACCCCTGAACCCCTGAACCCCTGAACCCCTGAACCCTGAACCCCTAGACCCCTAAACCCCTAAACCCCTAAACCCCAAACCCTAAACCTCTAAAACCCTACCATAAAATCACACACACACACACACACACACACACACGCCCTAAGCCTAAGCCTAAACCTTGTAACGGCTTCCTGAAGCCCTAAACATGATTTAGGGTTTAGGGTTTAGGGTTTAGGGTTTAGGGTTTAGGGTTTAGGGGAAAGGTTTTAGGGTGCAAGGTCCAAAGCCCTCAACTCTGAAAGCCTGGTGGCCCTCTTACTTTCCGCAAGTCGGAACCTTTTGGGCTTGCGTAGTACTGAACACGCGGGTTTGGGGCTTAGGGGTCTTGCTTAAAGGATCATGGGACTTACTACGTGGGGTTGTACTTAAGGTAACCATACCTATACTTACTGATAACCCCAAGTAACGTACTTATATCCCTACCTGCTAAGTGCCCCGGTCCTCCCCAAACCCTAAACCCTAAACCCTAAACCATAAGCCCTGAACCCACCAAGTAGGGCTTTGGGCTCTGCAGGCAGACAGCTTACAAATGGTGGGAGGCCCACATGGATGAGGCGAGGCTGGCTTTACTTCCGATCCCAAGCACTCAGCCCTAAACCCCAAACCCTAAACCCTAAACTTCCCTAAACCCTAAACCCCGAAGATTGAATCGGGGAGGGATGCATTTGGTATCGTTTCGAGCGGCAGCGGCAGCTCATAATATGAAACATTCTCATGATGTCTCTGCTTGGTTTATTTAGGGTTTAGGGTCTAGGGTTTAGAGTTTAGGGTTACATGCAGCAGGTCCACGAGATTGCTCCAGGGTTTTGGGCTTAGGTGTGTAGAGTTTGTTGGTCACGAATTGTCGTTTGCGATCTCAATGGCTAGCTGCTTGTGCCAACGTCTACGTTGTATGGGGGCTCGAAGATTCTTGTTGAGCCTGGAACATCGAGCCGAATGTACTTAAGCTGTGCTCGGCTCTTCTCATGGACATGCAGCCTCAGGGCTAGTTTAGGGTTTAGGGTTTAGGGTTTAGGGTTTTGGGTTTTGGGTTTAGGGTTTTGGGTTTAGGGTTTAGGGTTGATTCGGGGTTTCGAAGTCGGCCATGTGCCGAGTTAGGCAGTGCAGTCGAAAAGCACCCAGAGCCCAAACCTACACACGAACTCCAGACAGGTTTAGGGTTTCGGGTTTTGGGCCTAGGCTTCTTACCCAAGCCCTAAACCCCAGACTCAAATGGCCCTGGGCCCTAAGCCCCCTGTCCAACCCCCAGCTTAACACCCATAGGATGCCAAACTTGACCCTCTAAACCCACGAACCCAAAGCTCCTCGCATTTTAAACCATGAACCTCGACAGCCTAAACCCTCAACTTTAAACATGAACTACACCCTGAAGCCTTTTTTGCCCTAAACCTTGAAGCCCTATACCCTAAACTCAAACCCTATCAACCCCAAAACCTTGCAACTCCAAACCTAAACCCTAAACCCTACAAACCCTAAAAACTCGAACATCCTGCATCCGGAACCCTACACCCCGAAATCCTAAAGGGCAAAACCTTGAACCCTTAAACCCCCAAACCGTTTTTAAACCTAAAACCCTTAACTCCCAAAACCTCCAAAACCCTTAAAGCCCTAAACCCCGAAATCCCTCAGAACCGTAAAACCCTAAAACCCTTAAAACCCTAAACCCTGACAACCCTAAACCCTAACAACCCTACAACCCTAACAACCCTAACAACCCTAAGATCCCTAACAACCCTAACAACCCCAACAACCCTAACAACCCTAACAACCCTAACAACCCTAACAACCCTAACAACCCTAAACCCTAACATCCCGAACCCCCAAAAATCCAAAACCTGAAACCCTGAACCCTAAACCCCAAACCCAAAACCCTAAACCCAAAACCCTAAACCCTAGACCCCAAACCCTAAACCCCAAACCCAAAACCCTAAACCCTAAACCCCAAACCCTAAACCCTAAACCCCTGAACCCTAAACCCCTAGCAACCCTAAGCCCTTTCTTGAAAGCACAGAAGAGGTGTTTTTTATAAAAACAATTCACAACCCTAACAACCCTAAACCCCAAGCCCTCAACCCCTAAACCCTAAGCCCTTTCTTTGAAAGCACAGAAGAGGTCTGCCCCTTCGAGACCTAAGCCCTAAACCCTAAACCCTAAGCCCTAAACCCTAAACCCTAAACCCTAGCCCTAAACCCTAAACCCTAGCCCTAAACCCTAAACCCTAGCCCTAAACCCCAAACCCAGAGAGGTCTGCCCCTTCGAGACCTCCAAGCTTCGGTGGATCATCGAGTCCATCCTTGGGTTGCGCAGCCGCTGAGCTGATGGAGTTTGGGGTTTAGGGTTTAGGGTTTAGGGTTTAGGGTTTAGGGTTTAGGGTTTGGCGTTTAGGGTTTGGGGTTTGGGGTTTGGGTGTGGGGTTTGGGGTTTGGGGTTTAGGGTTTGGGGTTTAGGGTTTAGGGTTTAGAGAGTGTAGTGTTTGGGGTTTAGGGCTCTAACATTTAGACTTTAGGGTTTGGGGTTTGGTGTTTGGGGTCTGGGGTTTAGGGTTTAGTATTTTAGGTTTCAGGGTTTGGAGTTTAGGGTTTAGGATTACTTTTCCAATCAAACGTGAATGCAAGATCCCGAGCCCTGTGTGTCTTGCATTGAGAATGTACGGTGGCTTATGCTGTCGGCGTCTGTTATGACAAGCTTGCAGGTCCAGCGATTTGAGTTCTGGGTTTGGGGTTTTGAGGTATACGTAGCTGCGGTCACAAGTAGGATACTTGTAGGTTCATGGGTACTGATAACCCCACTTATAAGTTTACTAATAACCTACTTAGGGGACTTCGGTGGTATATAAGTACAGCATATTTGGGGTTAGAAGTGCTCATGAATCTCCAAGTAGTCGACTTGTATCAGCCCATGAATGTTCTGCTGGATCCGGGAGTTCCATAAACATGCGAGCAGCTTCCCACCCGGAAGCTTAAACCTTAAATCTAAACCCTAAACCCTAAACCCTAAACCCTAAACCCTAAACCCTAAACCCAGTGCCGTTTGGGACACGTTGGCAGCTTTCAAACCCCAAGCCCTACCTAGTGCACCCCAACCTCTGAGACTCTGAGGTCAGTTTCATGGGCCCTTAATATGGTGGGCCCTTAATCTGTATGGGGTACATAAAGGGGTATCTAAGGGGCACCCTTTAAGGGCGCATACTAAGGGACCATGTAACTACCCTAAGAAAGACCATAGGCCCTAAACCCTAAACCCTAAACCCCAAAACTCCTTCTTGGTGCGAGGCATTAGCGCAGTGACGCCCCAGGAGGGCCGAGAGAACGTGCTGCCCCTTGCCCTCAATTTGGGTTTAGGGTTTAGGGTTTAGGGTTTAGGTTTGGGGTTGAGGGTTGAGGGTTTAGGGTTGAGGGTTGAGGGTTTAGGGTTTAGGTTCAGGATGTAGGGTGTATATAGGGCTCATAGGGCCACACAAGCCCTTTCAGGTGTTTAGGGGGTTAGGGTCCTAAACACCCAAAGCACATAGGCCCTCCAAACCCTTGGTTGAAAGTTTAAAAGGTTCCGGTGTCTCTTTTTTTAACGGCTCGAGGGTTTTAGGCGCGTCTGACGGGCTCAGGGCCCCTAAACCTCTGAACCCTAATATCATCCATCCCAACACTCAGGTAATTCGTTGTTCAGGGTTTAAGGTTTTAGGGTTGAGGGTTTCCGCACCATCAAGCATTCCTCACCCTTCATGAAAGGACTGATTTGCTAATCGTCCCAGTGCTTGAAAAGCCGCTGCTGGCCCATCTTGAGAAGTTCATCTACCCGGACAAAAACACGTCCGAGAGAATCCCGAAGTTCATGCTGAGCGTTCTTACGAGTTCTGTTCCTGCTTGCTGTCCGGGTTGCGACTGCTACGCATGGAGGAATCTGGAAGTTGCATGGCAGCACCAGATGATCGGCTTGGACGAGGCTTAATCGGCTTTGGAGGAGGCCGGTTCGGAGGCCCCAGCGGAAATACGCGCGAAGCCGCGAATTCTGCCAGCTTGGGGACCCGCGAAGTCGCGAATTCAGCTTGCATGGTTGAGAACCTACAGATGCTTCCTTAAGTACCCTAGTGTGGCTATAATTGGGTATAAGCACAGTTTTTGCGGTTTTAATGGGGTTTACTAAGTACCCTCAACCTCCAAGAGGGGTCATAGGGCCAGGAAGCCCTTGGTTGAGCGTGTAGGCGTTAAAGGGTCTAGGTCTTTAGGGTCCTAAACCCCCTAACACGCAGGGCCCCTAAGCCCTTGGTTGAGGGCTTCAAAGGGTTTAGGCGCCTGGGTCTTGGTACAGTAAGCTCCAGAAAGGTGGAGCATGGTTTAAGGATGATTAGAGCTTTGATTCCCTTTAGTATACCTTTTGGGGTATGGGGGGTTTAGGGTTTAGGGTTTAGGGTTTAGGGTTTAGGGTTTAGGGTTTAGGGTTTAGGGTTTACTGTAGGGCTCAGGCCCCCTAAAGCCTCGACCCTTAGACCCCAAACCCTATTTTCACCCCACAAGCCTTAAAGTATAGGGCTTAAGCTTCATGACGTGTGGGTTTAGGGCTTTAGGGGTTCAGGTTTCGGGGTTTAGGGTGTGTGGGCTTTAGGTTTATGTTTGGTGTAGTCCGGGTACAGTGCGTGAGGCTGTCGAGTGTCCCTATAAGAGATATTTCAACGACACCGGAGGTCAACGTGGACCTAGTAATATGGCCTTGGTACGTGAGGCTGTGTCATAGCTCGACATGTAGGACTTCGCCGTAACATGCCTTGCATCTTACCTCGAAAACCTGATCCCCCACCCTAGTCTTATATCGCAAAACTTTGGAACTCTTGCATCTAGAATCTCTACTTCCCCAACCCTCAACCCCAAATCCCAAACCCCAAACCCCAAACCCTAAACCCTAAACCTAAACCCTAAGCCCTAAGCCGAAATCTTAAGCACGCAGAGGTGGGGCTTTCTCCACGCACGGAGGCACGCGATCGCGTAGAGAAGGGCCACTGGCGGGCGGGTGGGGTCTGCGGGCAGCCTTTGGCCTTTGGGGCTTGCTTTAAGGGCCCACCTCGACCCAAAACGCTTTAGGGTTTAGGGTTTAGGGTTTAGGGTTTGGGGTTTAGGGGGTTTAGGGTTTAGGGTTTGGTAGGGTTTAGGGTTTAGGCTTCAGGGTTTGGGGTTTAGGGTTCAGGGTTGAGGGGTTGGGTTGAGATCTAGGGGCTTCAGGCTGTAGTAGAGAATGCGGCAAAGGCACACAAGGTTTTTGGCGGCTGGGGTGGTTAGCTGTCAGGCAACAAGCACAAAGCTTCCTAATTCCCCTGTTTACCGCCCACAAGCCCCAAAATCCGAAACGCCAAACCCTGAACCCTAAACCCTGAATCCTGAATCCTAAACCCTAAACCCTAAACCCTAAACCCTAAACCCTAAACCCTAAACCCTAAACCCTAAACCCTAAACCCTAAACCCTAACCCCAAACCCTAAACCCTAAACCCAAGCTCAAACCCTTACCAACTCCTTCGCCCCAGCCTTGTCCCTAGCTGTCCATGCGCCGATGTGGTATACATGTCGTCTTAAGAACAGGGGTTCCTATACTTTGTGGTGCTTTACTGTAACTTTAGATCCTTAGCCTTTTTGGGCTTATTGTACAGCAGCTCTAGGTCCCTAGTTCCTTACCCCTAAACCCTAAGCCCACTTGGATACCAAGACCCAGATAAGCCCTTGCCCCCAACAAAAATATCCAAAAAAAGAAGAGAGAGAGAGAGAGAGGGAGAGAGAGAGAGAGAGGGAGAGAGAGCGAGAGAGAGAGAGAGAGAGAGAGTGAGTGAAAGAGAGAGTGAGTGAGAGAGTGAGAGAGTGAGAGAGTGAGAGAGTGAGAGAGTGAGAGAGTGAGAGAGGCTGGTACCAGAGTGCTTCCGCTTCTGGGAGGACCAGGCAGGGCTCAAAGCTGGGTTTGTGTTGTCAGGTGCAGGGTTAGGGTTTGGGTGTTCCCTGAACCCTAAACCCTAAACCCTGAACCCTAAACCCTAAACCCTAAACCCTAAACCCTAAACCCTAAACCCTAAACCCTAAACCCTAAACCCTAAACCCTAAACCCTAAACCCTAAACCCTAAACCCTAGCCAGATTTTGGGGCGTTCGGCTTCTGGGTTGTAGGCTTTCGGATCTCGTAGGATTTCGGGCAATTTGTTCTGGGTTCAGTCGGGTTTTGCTGGGCTTGGGGCTTTGGGCTTGGTAGGTTTCTGGGCCTAGTGTCGGGCTCACAGGGCTTAAGGTTGTTCAGGGATGTTCTGACTTGGGGTTTAGGATTTAGGGTTTAGGGTTTGGGGTTTAGGATTTAGGGTTTAGGGTTTAGGGGGTGCAGGCTGGGTAGACCCCGGGCACTCTACAGGCCACGCCAGTCCAACGAGAATCTGCCTCGCCCTCTCCAAGAACAAGCTAAGCAAGAATATGACCCAAAAAGGTGAGCCCTAAACTCTCGCAACCCTAAACTCCAATCCCTGGACCCCAAAATTTCAGCATCCTCAGCCCAAAACCCCAAACCATAAACAGTGCTCTTATTCCCTTTCTTTCGGGCTCGGATCCCATAAAAACACATCAAAGCAACATTGTAACATAGCTTTCCACGATTTTACAGATATTGAGTTCAGGGTTCAGGGTTCAGGGTGCAGGGTGCAGGGTTTGTTTCCAAGAGGCGCGGAGGAGAATGGTGATTTAGAGTTTAGATCCAGGTAAGAGGCCAAAACGAACAGAGACAAAGAAGACATCCGAACCACAAAACGATTGAGCACACTCAAAACCCTAAAGCCCTAACGCCTAAAGCCCTGAACCCGAAACCCTAAAGCCTACAGTCCGCAACCCTAAACCCTAAAGCCTACAGCCCTAATCCAAACACTACACCCGATCGGGGCTAGCGGCTTCGGGCGGTGGGAGCATCCTTGCCCGGACCCAGGATGGGTTGAACCAACTTGGGTTAAGGGTGTAGGGTTTCGGGCTAACCGGGAATCCGACGCAGGGAGCGGTCAAGGGCGCTGAGATCCGTAGTTAGCTCTTCAAGATTCTCTTTTGTGTGCTGGGACAAGACAGGCCCAGTGACGTTTTCAAGAGCCAATCACCCAGGCAAAAAGTAACCTAAACACCCCAGACCATAATGAAACCCTCAATACCCCAAACCCACTTGCACACCCAAAACTCCCAAATCTGAAATCCGAAGCCTCCTTTCCTCAACTGTATGAAAAAACCCTCAAGCCTCACTCAAACCCTTAGACCCTTGCAGCCTTAGAGCCTTAGACCCTTAGACCCTTCGTAGAACCCTTAAAGCCCTAAACCCTGAACCCTCAACTCTAAACCCGAAAAAACCCTAAACCATCAACCCTAAACCCTCAACCCTAAACCCTAAACCCCAAACCCTAAACCCTAAACCCGCGGCCAGCGCCTCGGTGTCCGCGTGGTCGGCGTGGCCGCGCCGCCCTGCGACGAAGAGGAAGCGAGCCTCCAGGCGTCGGGGCTTAGGGTGTAGGGGTTTAGGGTTTAGGGGTATCCCTAAACCCTAAACCCTAAACCCGAAGCCCTAAGGTGTTGAGGGTTTCGGGGTTTGCGATTTGGGGGTTTCGGGTTTCGGGTTTGAGGGCTATGGGTGGATGTGGGGCAATGTCGAGGGCCTATCAAAGGGCTCTTACAGGTTTTAGGGCTCAGGTTTTAGGGTTTAGGCTCAGAAGTAGTTATCCGGCGTTTTCCAGAGTTTTGTCAGGGAGTTTGGTGTTAGGGGTTCTGACTTGGGCTCCAGGCGTGACCTGCAAAGAGCCTGCTTGGCTAGCTAGTCGGCCGAGTCGGGCATCATTAGAAGCTCCAAGCCCTAAACCCTAAACCCTAAACCCTAAACCCTAAACCCTAAGTCCAAAACCCTACAAAGGCTCAGACCCCGAGGCCCCTCAATCGCTTTACCAGCTTTTGGCAGGGTTCAGTTGCCCAGCTTCATGGATGGCATCTCCTCTTCTTCATTGATGGCTCGAATTAGGGTTGCGATCGAGGGGTCATAGGATTCCTCCCCCCCTTTTTCTCTTCAAAGACGCGAAGCTAGTAGTCGTAGAGGAACCGTAGAGTAACCTTGGGGGGAGGGGGGTGGAGTAGTATGGGATCCATCTGGGAGGGCCTAACTCAGGCGGTTAGCTCTACATCTTCAACACGAACCCTAAACCCCTAAACCTCTAAATCCCTAAACCCTAAAGCCAAAACCCTAAATCCCTAAATCTCTAACTAAAGCCCTAAACCCTAAACCCCTAAACCTCTAAACCTCTGAATCCCTAACCCTGAGCCCCTAACTTCCTGCTGTACAGGCATGTTCCGATGCCGCTCACCAGCACTTTCTGCAGCTTGTGTCAGTTCTCCCTCAACAATTCCCTCCCATGGCGGAAGGGGCTAAATCCTAAACCCTAAGCCCTAAGCCCCAAACCCTGTACATCTAGTGTTTGGGCCTTTCTGCTTATGGTACATCCTGTGTGAGCATTGAGCAGCCAGTTGTTAGCCTGCAACCCTCAACCCTTTCAACAAACCCTAAACCCTAAGCCCTAAACCCCTTTAGACCCCAACCTAGAGACTTGCCTGAGCTCGAAATTAAGGTTCCAGAGAAAAGGGTTTAGGGTTTATAGGGCTTATAGGGTTTATAGGGTTTGTAGGGTTTATAGGGTTTATAGGGTTTATAGGGCTTATAGGGTTTACAGGGTTTGTAGGGTTTATAGGGTTTATAGGGTTTATAGGGTTTATAGGGTTTATAGGGTTTATAGGGTTTATAGGGTTTATAGGGTTTGTAGGGTTTATAGGGTTTATAGGGTTTATAGGGTTTAGGGTTTAGGGTGGGTTGGTTTAGGAGTCGATTGGCCAGCTTCAGCTGGTTTCGGATACATTTATGGATGAGAGTTTCTCCAGGAGCTTGCCGCACCCAATGGACAAACCCCGTAAGCCCCAGCCAACACCCTGCTCCACTCACCCCCCAACCCCCACCCTAAACCCTAAACCCTAAACCCTAAACCCTAAACCCTAAACCCTAAACCCTAAACCCTAAACCCCCTGGACCCTCAAGCCCAAGACGCCCCCAAACTCTCCTAACGTCCGCTGGGGTTGGAACTACATAGCAAGACACTACGTACACCTGTTGAGCCCTATAAACTCTAACCCTCCAAACCCACCGCAGCCCATTCCGGTTTCAGGTAATCCTAAACCAGAAACCCTAAACCCTAAACCCGAAACCCTAAACCCTAAACCCTAAACCCTAAACCCTACCTAGGCCTATTAAAGGTTCGAGGGTAGGGGGGCATTTGGGGTTTTGGGGCATGTTGAGCGTTCAGGACTTTAGGGTCTGTAGGGTCTGAAGCCGTAAAGTACCAAACAAGTTAAACCCTTAAAGTTGCCAAACCCTAAGCCCTAAGCCCTAAACCCTAAACTTTCTAAACCCTAAACCCTAACCCTAAACCCCAGACCTCAACCGTAAGCCCTATATTTTCCCTAGACCCTCAACCCTGAGGCCATGATCGCACAAGTTCCCCAGAGGGACTTGACTTTAGGCGAGCCGCTTGCCACAAGTTGGGTTAGGGGTTTAGGGTTCGGGGTCTATAGGGGTTTAGGGGTTTAGGGGTTTAGGAGTTTAGGGTTCGGGGGTTTAGGGGTTTAGGGGGGTTGAGGGGTTTAGGAGGGTAGGGGTTTAAGGGTTTAGGGGTTTAGGGGTGTAAGGGTTTAGGGGTTTAGGGGTTTAACGGTTTAGAGGTTTAGGGGTTTAAGGGTTTAGGGGTTTAGGAGTGTAGGGGTTTAGGTGTTTATGGGTGTAAGGGTTTAGGGGTTTAGGGGTTTAAGGGTTTAGAGGTTTAGGGGTTTAAGGGTTTAGGGGTTTAGGGGTTTAGGGGTTTAGGAGTTTAGGGTTCGGGGGTTCGGGGATTTAGGGGTTTAGGAGTGTAGGGGTTTAGGTGTTTATGGGTGTAAGGGTTTAGGGGTTTAGGGGTTTAACGGTTTAGAGGTTTAGGGGTTTAAGGGTTTAGGGGTTTAGGGGTTTAGGGGTTTAGGGTTTAGGGTCCACTTGGCACAAGCTGAGCAGTTATCTGAAATGTGATCTCTTGTCGGGGTCCATGTTGTCGTCGTGCTTGTTGTTGATTTGAAACTCTGCCCTAGAATCCTATAAGCTCCAAGCCCTAAACCCCATATCCCGTAGCGAACGCGCCACTGCTCCCCGACTCCCCGCCGATCAAGCGGAGCTCGATCGCCTGCACGTCGCGGCGATCCAGGAGACACGCCAACACCGGTGCGGCGGAGCGGCTGGCGGCGGCTGTGGAACCCCAGGGGGACGAGCAGCTCTGGATGGAGCGGTGCGGCACTCGCGCCGAGGACCACACTTTTGGAGGCGCTTGTCGTGCCGTCGTTCGCCGAGCTCCTTCGGCGTGAGCCGGCGACTGCCCCAAAGGGGGATCATGCCAGCTGCGCCGCAGGCCCCCTTTTTGGGTGCTGCAGCTGCCAGCGCATGTGCGCGGCGGGCGCATTCCTGGCGATCACGCCGCCGAAGGCCGTTGCCTTTAGCCCGAGGTCCTCAGCCGCTTTCGCAAGTTCAGAAATCCCAGAAACCCCAAGTCTTCATGTAGGGTTGAGGGCCCCAAACCTTAAACCCCAAAACCCTAAGGCCTTGAGTCTTGAGTCTTTAGGACACGTTAAGAAGCCCTGCCTGGACAGTGCCCTGATCATACTTGTGGTTTGGAGTTCCAGGTGAGGTTTAGGGTTTAGGGTCGGGGGTTTTGGGGTCTGGAGGGTTGAATCAAGGCTTAATATGTTTAATTTCCAGGTGTTTAGGAACCTCGGGCCATTATAGTAAACTCCAGAAAGTTTGAACATGGTTTGAGGATGATTAGGGCTGGGATCCCTGGATGTAGGGCTTGCCGAGTCGCAAAAGGGTTTTAGAGCTTCGGGCACTCAGCCTGAACTGCAAACGAAGGGCCCCTTACTGTACCAACGATACTTCGGGAACTCATAGCCGGCGTTATGGTACCCTAAATCTGAAACCCCAAGCCCTAAACCCGAAGCCCTAAACCCGAATCCCGAAACCCGAAACCCTAAACCCTGAACCCAACCTAGGACGCGTCTGGCTTTACTTACAGGTATTGCCCCCTTGCAGTTGGGGTTTGAGGAAAGTACATTGCTCAAGGTCCTCAGAACGGAGCCATACTAGGAGCATAAGAATGGAAACCCTTATATAGGCGCACCGCACCCTAAACCCTTGCAAAAACCATGAACTGTAGCAAAATAGACCCTAAACCCAAATCGTAAACCCCACAGAACGAGTTTTCCTCCCTTCAAGTTGCACCCACCGAGGTATTTCATGCCCTCCAGTATGAACTGGCTCTCGCTCTTCAACTCGGACATCATAGGCGTGCCTGCCCCCCCCCCCCCCCCCTCCCCATGGTCTAGGTTTGAGGTATAGGCCCCTGAGTGGCTACTTAATTCACTAGCCTTTAAACCCTGCAATCCCCAAGCGCCTAAGCCCTGAAGTCCCAAAATCCCAAACCCCTACACAACTGAACTCCTAAGGCCCTCAGCCTTAAGCTTAAACGTCCCCAAATTCAAAGCCTGAACCCAGAAGAGAGAGCTTCCGGATAGAAGGTTTTAGTGGTCTGGAGCTTCTTTGCGATCCAGAGCCCTAAGCACCCTAAACCCCAAGCCCCAAGCCCTAAGCGCTAAGCCCTAAACCCGAAACCCGAAACCCTAAACCCTAAACCCTAAACCCTAAACCCTAAACCCTAAACCCTACCCCTAAGTCCTCACCTGTGACCCTGCTGGGTTGGCTTCTGGCGGGTCGATGGGAGGCTCCCCCTCTATGGATCTTTCGGGGAGATTTTGTCTTGAAAGGAGACGAGGGATTCCGGTTTAGGGTTTAGGGTTTTGGGGTTCAGGGTTTAGGGCTTAGAGTCTATCAGAAATCGGCTGTTTTTAGCAGGGCTTCTGCAGTTTCAGCTTCTCACAACCTGGGCTAAAGGACATCTACCCCAGATATCACTACCTGTGATCCTTGAACTACGGCAACACAGCAGAGTTCTCTGACACAACCGCTTCAGCGGCTCTTGTTTTCTGTCCGCTGGAGGCACAGGTCGCTGTGCAACCCTAAACACTGTTCTCGAAACCCTAAGCCCTAAACCCTAAATAAACCCAAAAAACCCATAACCCGATAACCCTATAACCCTATAACCCTATAGATAACCCTAAAACCCTATAACCCTATAACCCTATAACCCTATATATATATATATAGATAACCCTATAACCCTATAACCCTATAACCCTATAACCCTATAACCCTATAACCCTATAACCCTATATATAACCCTATAACCCTAAACCCCTCCGTCGGCCCCCTGCTGTCTGAGACCAGCCGGGAGCCAACCCCGCGAAAGTGGCGAAGCTGCTCAGCGCCGCAACGGAATGGGGCCCAGCGGAGGCCAGGCCCTTTCTTCTTGAGAGGTTTAGGGTTTGGGGTTTAGGGGTTGTGGGGTTTGGGGTTTAGGGTTTAGGGTTTGGGCTTTAGGGTTTAGGGTTTAGGGTTTGGGAATTGGGTGCTTCGGTGCATTTTGTTGCAGGAGGTTTTCATGGGCTTACTTGAGAAGGCTCATGGGTAGTTTTAAGTACGGCTACGCGTACCGTAATTGGTCTTATCAATAGTGGGAAGCACACTTACCCTGCTGTTCATCCCGCTTACCAATGAACCTTCACCCTAAACCCTAAACCCTAAACCCTAAACCCTAACACCTAACACCTGTAAATCCCTGATGTGGAGGCGCAAGAGAAGGCAAGCCTACCATGTGTCGATATATTGCAACACGACGACGAAGAACTTGTATCGATAAGGCTTGGATGTCCAATGCTTGAATGTCAAATCGCTCCCTGAAGTGCTCGAACACCCCATGGCACGACAGGTTTAGGGTTCAGGGTTTAGGGTTTAGGGTTTAGGGTTCAGGGTTCAGGGTTCAGGATTTAGGGTTTAGGATTAAGGGTTTAGAGCATCCTGTCACACGACTTGCGAGTTTCAGAGCTAGAGAAGGTTTGGCAGATGTCCGCGTAGCGATCAGGGTGATAGCCAGACCTCGCAGAGCTTCGCAACCCAGACCCCTAAAGCAAGCCATACTGCACGCTCTGAGTTGTGGGGTGGGGCCATCTAGGCTTGTAGGTTTTCGCTATGGGGTTTGGGGTCTTGAATGCGGGTCATCTAAAACCTGAACCCTACACCCTCACACCCTAAACCCTGGGTTTCCATTTTGACACCAGGATGGCTGGCAGAAGCACGATCGGTCTTGGAACTGTGCCCGGAGCCAAGGGTTTAGGGTTTAGGGCCTGTCTACCCACAGTTTTTCGGGTTTAGGGGGTTTAGGGGTTTAGGGGTTCAGGGTTTAGGGTTTGTTGGCTTACTTCGGGTTTACGGTTCTACGGTTGTAGGGTTGAGGGTTATGGTTTTAGGGTTTAGGGTTTAAGGGTGAGTGTGTTCTCGGTTGCTCTAAAGGTCCTTTGAAGGGGTCGGACCTTTTGGGATCAGAGTCTGTTGAGAAGGGGAACCTGTCCTCAAGACGGCAGCCTACCTTGTGGTTGTTGTGGGGACGTGCATCTTGAACAAATACCATGTCTCAGAGGTGAGTGTACTCGCAATAAAAGACAACGCAACCCTAAACCCTAAATCCTAAACCGTCTGAAAACCGTTTGAAAACAGTGGCTTTCGGGTTTAGGCTTGTGTGCTTGCAGGGAATCGACTCTGCACCCCTCTCAGGTTGTTCCCGTAGCCTTAGGTTTTTTTTGAACCCTACACCCTAAAACACCAAACCCTCAAACCCTCAACCCCTCAACATTCCAAGCCCTCTCAAGAGGCCCCAGTCTGAGAGTATCTCTTTGGGGTTTATTAGGGTTTAGGGTTTGAAGGCTTAAGACTCCAAGAGGATGATGATGATGATGATGATGAGGAGGATGATGATGATGAAGATGGTGATGATGAAGTCTCCTTCTGCTGATTCCAAGGTATCGCTGATCGACAAGACCCTTGAACAACCCTGAACCCTAAACCCTATAAACCCTAAACCCTAGTCCCTAAACCCTAAACCCTAAACCCTAAACCCTAAACCCTGTCCTTCAAGAGGTCGACCAGAAGAACTTCTTTGGCCGCACCACGCTGGAGCAGGGCCGCGTGATTTGGTCCCTTGCGAGGCACTGCGCCACCTTTTAGGGTTTAGGGTTCAGGGCTCAGGCTTTAGGGTTTAGGGTTTAGGGTTCAGGGTTTAGGGTTTAGGAACATTTTCGGTAGGATTATACCTCGATCTAGTAGGGAGCCCAGTATGTCTGAAACCCTAAATACCCCTTCACCCAAACGCCTGACCCTGAACCTCCCTTTACCCTGTCGGGGACTAGGGCTTAGGTCCACTTGCAGGACCTTCTGAAACGTGTAGTAGGGCTTGGGGATTAGGGTGTAGGTCTTGAGGTTTTGTGTTCAGGGCGCACCCTAAACCCTAAACCCTAAACCCTAAACCCTAAACCCTAAACCTTGAAACCCTAAATTATGGTTTGGGTTTTAGGATCTATTGCATGTTTCTTTCCTAGGGTGAAGGGAGGGAGGACGGCTTGTGGGGCGTAGGGTTTTGGGGCTCGAGGGTTCCTTTTACGGTTTAAGCAGTATTCCTTAAGAAAGAGGCATTGGAGCAATTTGGAATGAAAGGAACCACCGAGTGTGACTTGCGTGGTCCAGGCAGCCCCAATACCTAAACCGCCCAAACTTCAATGTTAGACTTATGCCCTGATTGAACCCCACCCTGCACGCGGCCCGAGCGAAAGATACAGAGAGAGAGAGAGAGACTGAGAGAGAGAGAGAGAGAGAAAAAAAAAAAAAAGAGAGGGAGAGAGAAAGAGAGAAAGACAGAAATCAACAGCAACAAGTAAGAGAACGAAACATTGAACCGCACGAGGGGCACAAACTTAGGACATGCAGGGGCAAAGGTATCCCTAAACCCTAGGGTAAGGTATCCCTAAACCCTAGACCCTAGACCCTAGACCCGAAACCGTAAACCCTATTTCTGAACAACCCGAAGCCCAAAAACCGGCACAGGGTTTTGGGAGGATAAGGTCCTCCAGAAGACATCGCAGGCTCTGTGTGGTGACAGCTCTCATACTTTTAGGAATAGATTCTTTAATTAAGGGATGTTGGAGTTTCTGGGTTCCAGACGTGCCGAGCCTGAGTTCTGCCTGCACGCAGGTCAGATGCCGCCTGAGAAGTCGGGCAGCTTAGCGCCACGGGGTCGTGGTTTCCGCAATGTATCGGTTCAAAGCTTTGTGGGCCAATCTAACTCATGCAACACAGGAACTTTAAGTTTTTTGGGCTTCCTGGTTTTGTGGAAATGCTAAAATTCAACCTGTTCACTCTTCATTCCCTGGTGTTTGGAGAAGTAGGTAACTTCAGTGGTGCAGCTTTGTAATTTTTGTTCGAAGTCAGTACCTTTTGATGCCCTAAACCCTAAACCCTAAACACTAGATGGGCGCGAAGTCAGCAACCATCGGCTGCAGCAAGAGTCTGCTGAACGCGTGATCCTCGGCCATGCGACTTCTTTTGTAGGGGACTGCTTAAAGGATCAGAGGACGTAGCAAGTGGGGTTCCAAGCAAGGTATCGCTTCTCATTCCTTCTAACCCCAATTCAGGTGCTTATATCCTCGTTTACTAAGTGCCCCGAAGCAGTGCAGCGTTCGACTTACTCCTAGCTTTTGCACAGGTGTCGTGGTCAAGAACCCTAAACCCTGAACCCTGGTAGGGCCTGGGGACTTCAGGGCCAAAGAATCCGTGCAACTGCAGAACTACATGCCCGCGACTTTGAAGCCCTTCCTTATCCAAAAGTTGACCTGGTCCCCAAGAAGCATGGCCGAGACTGGTCTGCGCGGCCCAGTTGTGCCCTTATTCCCTTTTTGTGGCCTTTAGGTTCCCTCATCAACCCCTATATGCAAACTGGTGTACTGGGCAACATCTGTTGTCTTGTGAAGACTTGCAACAGCTACTGTACAGTGGTCGCAGCCACGTGGCAAGTTGCGTCAGAGGACGGAAAGCCGGCACGTTTCATTTCCCCCATGAAGAGACGTGCTGCCTTTTTTTCTTTTTCTCTGCATGGTCGTGCACAAACTTTCCGTTTCAGCTTATGGTCTCTGCATGCACGGTAAACATCTGCAAGGCTAGAATTGCCACGAGTTGAAGCCTGAACCCTAAACCCCCCCCCCCCCCCCCAACCCGAATTTAAACCCTCGACCCCTGAACCCTTTACCTCTAAACTTCTAGACCCCTAAATGCAGCTTAAGTGCATCCGGAGAGTGCGAGGTTTGAGCCTTAAATTCTCAACCCCATCAACACTGTATATATGATTACAGGGAAAAGTCAAAGGCTGAAAGTATGGCTTCCCATTTCTCTGGGGTACGGCTCCAGCTAGGCTTCATCCGCTAATATTTGCCCCCCCCCCCCCCCCCCCCCCCCCCCCCCCCCCCCCCAACCTCCCCATACACTAGAATACAGCTCCGTATAATCGGAGTTTATAAAGTTTAGGCGGTAGGGGTGGGGATTAACTACTACGGGGAGGGGAGTTCTTACTCAAGCCTGCCAGGTTGGAAGAGTTACTTGGAAGAATGGGGGGGTTTCGGGTTCGGGTCTACAGGGCTCTTCGGGTTGATATAGGGTTTTGGGTTTAGGGTTATGGTTCAGGGTCCCTCAACCCTAAACCCTAAACCCTCAACCTTAACAAGCTCTTTACAATGCCCCCTGCCCTAATTCAGTGCTGACATCCGGCCTCTGACCTTTGCTGCTCACTGCGTCCGTGTTAAGGTGCCTGAGGATGGGAGAGGCACCTCGAAGTAGTCATCTGGGGGTTTGGGGGTTTAGGGTTTAGGGTTTGCGGGTTTCCGGAATTAGAGGGTACCTTATTGGGGGTCCTCATTATTAAGGAGTCCTACTAGTGAGTCTATACCTTGAACAAGGGGAAAAGGGTTTCCAATAATTCAGTAGGTACACTACCTGTTCTGTAGGCCAAACCCTAAACTAAACCCTAAACCGTAAGCCTTGGTAAAAAAAATCATTGGGAGGAAGTCATGGCGCTCCAGCTTTGGTCTGGCGGTGTTTCTCCGTCCTAGCGGCACGTGGCTTAGAAGTGGTCACAAAATTCACTGCACGAGGCATCGAAGGCGGAATCTGGGGCGGCAGAAGTTCGAGCATCCATTGTCCGGAAGGTACTGCCTTGATTCCATGAAGAGCTCGCCCCCCACACCCGAAAGCTTCAACCCTAAGCTAGACTCTAGACTCTAAGCTCCTTTAAACCCTAACCCTACACCCTAACTCCTAAACCCTATATAATATAGATAGGGTTGGGGCCTCAACACTTTACAACTGCGTTCGGAGTCTGCAGCTGATTGCGTAAGGTACAGGTCTTGGGGTTTGAGGGTCCATGTTTTGGGGTTCAGGGTGTTGGGTTCAGAGATAGGGTTCAGGGTTTAAGGTTTAGGGTTTAGGGTTAGGGTTTAGGGTTTAGGGTTTAGTGTTTAGGGTTTAGGGTTTAGGGGTTATAAGGTCAGGCGCATCCCAGAACATGACCTGTCAGCGACATCCACGTAGCATTACGAATGCCCACGCCTGCATATGGCGACCTGTTCTCTCTCTTAGGTCTGTGAAAGGCGTAAGCCTAAACCCTACACCCTAAACCCTAAACCCCCGAGACTCTCCGCTCTTCGATCGGCGGCTGCCTTTCCCATAGATGGTGGGTTTGTGCCGGCAGCATTGTTTTTTTTTCCTGTCCTGGTTTGGCAGCCTAGTTGCGCACCCTGATAAGTCCTAAACCCTAACCCGATTTGGACGCGGTTTGCCCGGAAGCAAATATCCCTCACAACCATATAAACCCCAAACCCAAACCCCAAACCCTAAACCCTAAAGGGGTGTCAGGGTTTGAGGCAACTTGGGGGTTTTAACACCGCAAACCCTTATACCCTCAAGCGTTCTGGGTTGGCGGGTCTAGGGGTCTAGGGGTTAGGGTTTAGGGCTTCTGAGGTTCGAGGCTTTCGGCTTCTAAGGCATCACGATGGAAGGCGCAAAAGCATCGGAATTTTAAGGTTTAGCGTGTTGGGATGAGGGGTTCCGTGGGCCGAGCCTCAAGCCTTCAGCCCTGAACTCGAAACCCTAGACCCTGAAGCTAAGCCCTGAACCCTGAACCCTAAACCCTAAACCCTAAACCCTGAACCCTAGGGTCAGGGTTGAGCTTGGATTTTTGTGGACCGGCGAACTGGGCTGCAGGTTTGCATTGAAGATGTGAGTGGAGCAGGCGCTGCGCCTGCTGGCGCGAATTTGCAACTGCGCGTCGAAGCAAAAGCAGCGGAAGTTCCCGAGCGGCCCTAAACCCTAAACCCTAAACCCTGCACCCTGCACCCGTAGAGATGAATCCTTGCAAAATGGAAGCCATAAACGGCACACCGAGCCTAGTAGTCCTACCCCCCCCCCCCCCCCGCCTTTTGCGGTTGAGGTTTTAGGGTTCGAGGGCCCAAAGCCCTTAGCAGTATGGTCGCTTGGGACCTAAACCCTAAACCCTAAACTCTAAACCTAAAACCGTAGATATAGGGCGATGGGACCGTCCTGGGTTCGTAGAGAGTTGAGGTTTCGGGTGCATGGTTTGAGTGCGCCAGAATTGCCATGAATAAGGTACTAAAAGAGGGACCTGCAAAAGGGACCTTAGGGGTTAGTTGTGGGTTATTGGGGGGTATAAACAGGGGCTATTTTGGGGAATAAGATGAAGGGTCCCTTCTAGGGGTCCCTCCTTATACCCCTTAACATGATCCCTAAACCCCAAACCCCAAACCCCAAACCCCAAACCCCAAACCTCAAACCTCAAACCCCAAACCCCAAACCCTAAACCCTAAACCCTAAACCCTAAACCCTAAACCCTAACCCTAAACCCCACAAGCCCCGAAATGACCTCTGGCTGTGCACTGAGCCAAGGTATCGGCGCATGCGCGCGACTGGTGCAAGGGGGTGCAGGGGACCGTCGCGCGGCCGTCGCGGAAGCCACGGCAAAAGCTGAGCTTTGTGCCTGCAGGGGTTTAGGGTATAGGGTTTGGGGTTTGGGGTTTAGGGTTTAGGGTCAGGCCCTAAACCTAAACCCTAAACCTGAACCCTATAATGTAGCGGCCTTCACAGTTAAAATTGGGTTTCGGGGAGGTATTATAGTATAGTCATAAGCGACCAGAAGAAAGTGAGGTTAATCATGCATCTACATGCCGTTGTCACAACGTGCCACCACGGCATTGACACCTTAAACCCTAAACCCTAAACCCTAAGAAAAATGCGGCCTAAAAGCCGCAACCCTTGGCCCTTCTCCCAGAGTTCCTGCTACTTCGGAGAGCAAATGGCTTTGGAACTCCTACCCTCTCCTTACCCTAAACCCGAAACCCTAAAACCCCAAAATGCTCAGAAAGCCTCAACTCAGCCCAAGAAGCCCCAAACCCTGTAACCCTTTGCGAAGCCATTGCCCTGATTTTCCCTAAAACTCGTCAAGAAGTCAAGAACCCTAACGGGAAGCAAAAAAGACAAAAGCCTGAAAAGGACTTACAATGTCGTCCCGGCCAGACCGCCCTGTTCCTTTTAGCTCAGCTTCCAGGTACTCAAAGAAAGTAAGACTAATGGTACTCATAACGCAAAACACCACTCACTCTCACTCACTCTCACTCACCCACCCACTCAATGAAACACCCTATAAACCCTCTAAACCCTAAAATCCCTATAAACCCTACAAAACCCTCTATGAACCCCTATATAAACCCTATATAGACCCTGTTCAAACCAAATAAACCCTATAAGCCCTCACAACTCCATAAAGCCCTGTCAACCATGTAACCCCTACATAAACCCTACATAACCCCTACATAAACCCTATATAAACCCTACGCAAACCCTTTCAACCCTATAAGCCACTATGAACCCTATAAAACCCAATACGCCCCTACAAACCCTTTTTGACCCGAGAAACACCTTTAACCCCTAGAGCCCCTATAACCCCCGTAGTAAACCCTATAAGCCGCTATGAACCCTAGCCTAAACCTAAACCCCAAACCCTAAACCCCCTAAACCCCTAAACCTCTAAACCCCTAAACCTCTACACCGTAAACCCTAAACCCTAAACCCTGAACCCTAAACCCTAAACCCTAAACCCTAAACCCTAAACCCTAAACCCTAAACCCTAAACCCTAAACCCTAAACCCCTCAACCCCTCAGCCCTAAGCCCTAAACCCTAAACCCTAAACCCTAAACCCTAGCCCTAAACCCCTAAACCCTCCGAAGCCGCGAGGAGTCGGCTCCATCGGCCCTGGCCTCCGCGGCCTTGGCGGCGCTGCGGAAGACCGAGACGCCTCCACAAGGCCACGTAGGGTTTAGGGTTTAGGGTTTAGGGGTTAGGGGTTTAGGGTTTAAGGGCTTAGGGGTTTAGGGGTTTAGGGGGTTTGGGGTTTAGGGTTTAGGGTTAGCTTTTCGGGTTTAGGGGGTTTGGGGTTTAGGGTTTAGGGCTAGGTTTTAGGGTTTAGGGTTTAGGGTTTAGGGGGTTTAGGGGGTTTGGGGTTTAGGGTTTAGGGTTCAGGGTTCGGGGTCTAGGGTTTAGGGGATTGGGGTTTAGGGTTTAGTTTAGGGTTTAGGGTTCAGGGTTCTGGATTCGGGGTTTAGGGTTGAAGGGGTTTAGGGTTTGGGGGTCAGGGGTTTAGCGGTTTGAGTTTACAGTTTCTCCGGTTTTGGGGGACACCCTAAACCCTAAACCATATTCCTCTTGATAGCCCAGTGGTGCCCTTTTACCGAATACTTGGAGGTTCATGGCACTTATTAACCATTTAAGACTGTACTCATAACCCACTTATGAGCCCCTTAAGTGCCCTCATACAGTTCTAAGGACACTTATAAGTACAGCTATACTTGGTTAATAAGTACCATGAACCTCCAAGTAGGTACCCTTATGAGAATATAAGGTTACTGGGCTACCAAGAGCTTCAAGCGATTGAGACTCGTACCCCTAAGGTTGTAATTTTGAGTCCATGAACTAGGGTTTAGGGTTTAGGGCTTAGGGTTTAGGGTTGAGGGTTTAGGGTTGAGGGTTTAGGGCTTAGGGGCTCAGAGACAGCGCACTTGCCCCCTGCATCCAGGGCCCGCGCTCTTCGGCGAGAGGCCACGGAGCACCAGACCAGTAGACCGTGCACCCCACATGTGAGCTTCGATGAGGCTTAGGGTTGAAGGTTGAAGGCTTCGGGTTTCGGGTTGAATGATTGGGGTCTAATTCGGAATTAGGGTTTGAGGAAGGCCCAAACCCTAAGCATAAATTTGCCACCGATGCCAAGCCCTAAGCACCATCAAGCCCTGAGCCTGAGCCGCAAGCCCTACACCCCAAACCCTGGCCCTAAACCCTAAATCCTAAACCCTAAACCCTAGCCCTAAACCCTAAACCCTCTGTCCCCCCCCCCCCCCCCCCCCCCCGCCACCCCTTTGCCAGGGATGCGCAGTCCTCAGCTGAAGCTGCCTTCTGGACAGCTGGTCGTGAGGCTCACCCCGTGGATTGGAGCTGAGTTTGGGGTTGGGGGGTTTCTTCAGGGTGTAGGGGTTGAGGGTTGAGGGTTTCGGGTTTAGGGTTTAGGGTTTAGGGTTTAGGGATCCAAGAAGATCCTTCATCTGCCATGTAGTGCCGAAAGCGGGTGCCATCGGGTAAGTATTCTGCCTGTGGTGTTGGTTGGGGCAAGGGTTTGGGGTATCGGGTTTGGGGTGTCGCCCCTGAACTGAACGCCAACGCCTATGTACCTTAACATCAAAACCCTGAACCTTTCGCATTGTTTGTGCAGGCTCATGTGAGCCAAGCTTCATTTTCCAAGGCAGCACGAAGTCTCGGCCTGTCCATGAGTGCCCCCGCTGTCGAGTCAATTCGGAGTGAGGAATTCTGCGATATACTCCGTAAGGTTTCTGCGAGGAAGCCTTTCTGACGTTAGACCAGGCAGTACGAAAACAAGCTCCGCACAAGAAACCTGATGCAGAGATCTGTCCATCCGTGGAAAGTTACACTCAACCCTAAACTTTCCTAAGCCCCAAACCCTCATTACTTTAGTGGCCCCTGACACCCTCAGACAGGGACGTTTTGCAGGACAGGCTCTGAAGCGCTAACCCCTAGTTAAACGCTAAACCCGCCTAATATAGAGGTCGGATTCTTGGGCTTATAGGGCTTAGGGTTTAGGGTTTAGGGTTTAGGGTTTAGGGCTTCGGGTTTAGGGTTTAGGGTTTAGGGTTTAGGGTTTATCCCTTATGGTCATGGTCCCTTTGTAATTGTACCATAATGACACCAATTATTCAGGCTTTTTTTAAAACGTGTTAGGGTTCACATGCCCTCAAGCCCCGCACCCTCTCGGGGATGCTCTGGGCTCTTGGCAAGGATGCATCGGCTGGGCAGACGCAGCTGCACGTGGCAGCAGCCCCGGGGGCGATTCCGAGAGTACCCAGAGACTCCAATATCCCTTAATTAAGGAATATACCCTTAAATTAGAATAGGATCCCTCATAGGATTTAAGGTATAATCCTTAATTTAGGGATATGGGAGTCTCTGGGTAGGGCTTGTAAGCTTAGCGTGTGGTGTATGGCAGCCTTGATAAGCACAGGATTGTGGCCAAAAGCTAGGGATTTACATCAAGGCCCCAAACCTCAAACCATACAAACCTTATAAAAGCCTGATAGCCTTAATGCACTCGGGTGGAGAGCGCTTTCAAGCAAAATGAAAGATCCTGGAAGCCTTAAGTAGCACCAGGGACGCTTTCGCCCTGCACATACCAGCTCTGCTAAACCCCGATACAGCCCTTAAATGGATTGGGTCCTACACCCTGAACCCAAAACCCTCCCTTAAACCCGAACCCTAGGCGTTAAAACGGAGTCCTCTTGGGTGTAGGGCTTGGGGTTTGGGGCAACAACGATGCCCACCAGGCCTTGGCAAACGTCGCCGCGATGCTGTGTGCGCCTGGAGTGCCTCTTCAGGCACGCTTGGAGGGAAAGTCCTAAAAACCCGAAGAAACCACAGGTCGAGCCAAAAGGACCAAGAAGCCCAGCAACCTTAAAGTTGAAAGAAACACTCGAAACCCTGAATCTTAAAGACGACTTAAAACGCCAGACCCTAGAACCCTACACCCCTACACCGGAAGTTTGGATGTAGCGGCTGTAGCGTGCAGGACTTGAGGCAGGATCTGGCTTGGTCTGAGAAGTATTCAACATATATCCCTGGGCCCTGGGGGTTTGGCCCAAAAGAAGTTAAGACCTGCGGTTTAGGGTTTAGGGTTGAGGGTTTAGGGTTTAGGGTTGAGGGTTTAGGGTTTATAGGGTTTATAGGGTTTATAGGGTTTATAGGGTTTATAGGGTTTATAGGGTTTATAGGGTTTATAGGGTTATAGGGTTTATAGGGTTTATAGGGTTTATAGGGTTTATAGGGTTTATAGGGTTTATAGGGTTCATGAGGGTTTATAGGGTTTATGAGGGTTTATAGGGTTTAGGGTGTAGGGGTTAGGGTGTAGGGGTTAGGGCCGGAACCTACTGCGTAGGGTTCAGGGTTTAGAAATTTAGGGTTTGGGGTTTAGGGCTTAGTGGCTAGTTCTACTTCGATGCTCTTTTAAGTTCGTAAGTCCACTTAGTATCCCCTGAAAAACCCGAATACAATACCCAGAGCCCACCTTACTAACCCTACTTACTAAGTCGAAAGGGCTTCCAAGTAGTAGTTCACGCCAAGTCCGAGACGTTTACCTCCTCAGAGCCCCGAAAAACCCATACACCCTAGACACCCCAAAACCCAAACCCCAAAACCCAAACCCTAAACCCTAAACCCGAACCCTAAATACCCCACAAGACCCCCAAAAGACCCCCAATACTACCCCAACAAGACCCTACAATGCCCCATAACCCCTAAACCTTAAACCCTAAACCCTACACCCTAAACCCTCAACCCTAACCCTAAACCCTAAACCCGAAACCCTAGCCCTAAACCCTAAACCCTAAACCCTAAGCCCTAAACCCTAAACCCTAAGCCAAGCTCCCCCCAAACAGGTGATGTCGGCCCTGACTTCGCTTGCCAATCTGCTGCCTTGGGTGGAAGGCAGCTCTCCCCGTGGGATTCGAGGATCCCCAGTTTTTAGGGGTTTAGGGTTTAGGGTTTAGGGTTTAGGGTTTAGGGTTTAGGGTTTAGGGCTTAGTCTCAAACCGCCAATGAACAAAACAAGTTCTCCTGGTGTTCCGTTAACTTGCTTGTGAAGCTACTTCTTGCTCGGTGCTGCCGTCCTTAAGGACCAAATGAACCTTAAAATTGGGGTCATATGCCCTGTGCTAATATAATTTCCTATTAGAGTATGTGAACCCTTAACCCTGATCCCTGAGCCCTAAACCCTAAACCCTAAACCCTAAACCCTAAACCCTAAACCCTAAACCCCAAACCCTAAACCCAAAACCCTAAACCCTAAACCCTAAACCGTGGCTTTCATTTAGTCCTTGAGCTCCATGGGGTCGCGGCCCAGGGTTGAGGGTTCAGGCCCTAAGCCGTGGCCCACAGGCCTACTCGCGGAGATTCAGGGTCCCCCGTTGCCAAAACGAGGGTTTAGGGCTTAGGGCTTAGGGCTTAGGGCTTAGGGCTTAGGGTTTAGGGTTTAGGGTTTAGTGTTTAGGGTTTAGGGTTTAGGGTTTGGCTTAGGGTTTAGGATCTTTGTTAGCCTTTTGCAACAGAACCGGTTTTATGTCCGGTACAGGTGTTGGCTGGTTTGTCCCCTCGCGCAAAAGGAACTTGCTGACCAAAGTTTCAGGGTTAATGACCGGCCCCTCAAGCTGTGCCGGTACACAAGCCTGTTGTCGTGCTGAGAGTTGCAAGTGGTGGTCTACCGAACGAACGCTTCGGAGAGGGTTTAGGGTTTAGGGTTTAGGGTTTAGGGTTTAGGGTTTAGGGTTTAGGGTTTAGGGTTTAGGGTTTAGGTGCGTCACACCCAAGGGCAAGATCTGGAGAAGGCGCCATGGTCGTGCAATGACTGGTCTGGAGAAGCTGATCTTCCAGCGCTTTCCTGTACACCAGGTGAAGCTGCAGCATCTGACGGAAGAGGAGACCGGAGTGACTGGTGCGCATATGACATTTCATGTTGTGTGAAAGTTGGTGTTTTCGGAAGATTCCATGACTCGAGTGGGTATGTCTGTAGACTGGGGCGAGCTCACAAAGCGCGCTCCCGTTTGGCACGCCCCAAACCCGAACACCCCAACCGCATCGCCTACAGAATTCCCCGACACCTTAGGCCCATCTTCTTTCTCATTAAGCATTAGTTGCGCTGAGTTAAACCCGAAGCCCTAAGCCCTAAACTCTAAACCCTAAACCCGAAAAAGCTCTGAACACCGACTTTCTGAGAAGCTCGTTTTAGGGTTCTGGATTAGGTTTCAGGGTGTACGGCGGACACAGCAGATCACAATACACTTGGAGGAAGCAGCGTCAGTTCTATCTCTTCACTTCCGCCCCTAACCTCACAGGTTCGGGTTTAGGGTGAGTCAGGCTTCTGGTAAGGTCGCCAAACCATCACCACCCTTGTTGCGGACCTTTTTTTATCTTCTGGGCAGCTGCCCTATGTGATACGCCTGTTCGCATTATACTTCTTAGGGTAGTTGCATGCATCCTTCACATGGGCTCTTAGAAGTTGGAAGCCTTGTGGTGCCCTCCGATGCCCTGTCGGTTTAGGTTCAGGGTTCAGGGCTTAGGCCCATCTTTCAGCACCTTCGAAAAAAGGTGAGGGACCATCAAAAGCTATCTGTAGACCCCTAAACCCTAAATCCTAAACCCTAAACCAAACCCTAAACCCTAAACCCTAAACCCTAAACCTAAACCCTACAGGGCTTAGACCTTGCAAGTCCAGAGGCATCCTCGTCAGCCTTAACCTTAAACTTTAGCTTAGGGAGGCCAAGGACACAGCCCCAAATCCTAAACCCTAAACCCTAAACCCTAAACCCTAAACCCTAAACCCTAAACCCTAAACCCTAAACCCTAAACCCTAAACCCTAAACCCTAAACCCTAAACCCTAAACCCGAAAACCTAAACCCTAAACCCTAAACCCTAAACCCTAAACCCTAAACCCTAAACCCTAAACCCTAAACCCTAAACCCTAAACCCTAAACCCTAAATAAATCCTAAACCCACTCTCGGCCAGCAGGTGGCATGTCGTGCGCGACTCAGCCAGCTCGCCCCACAAATTTCAGTTCGGGGATTTGCCCGTTTAGAGGTGCCCAGGCAGAAGCTGCAGGGTCGTTTACGGCCCAAACCCGAACCCTAAACCCTAAACCCTGTTGAGGGTTTGAGGGTTGCGGGGTTAAGGGTTTAGTGCAGTGGTGGGCGCCTGGAAACCCTACGTGACTGTCTGGCTACGTTTCTGCCCTAAACCCCAAACCCCAAACCCTAAACCCTAAAACCTAAACCCTGAACCCTAAACCCCAAACCCTAAACCCTAAACCCTAAACCCTAAGCCCTCAAACCTATAAGCCCAAGTCTACAGCAATGGCATCCTCCTATAGGGCACAGCGACCTTTGGTCAAGGGACTCAAGGACGGACCCTTATAAGGGACCTTAGGGTTTAGGGTTTAGGGTTTAGGGTTTAGGGTTTAGGGTTTAGGGTTTAGGGTGTAAGCGGCTACGTAGGTATGTGGGGGACTACAGTAGTGACTATAGACGGTGTATATGTAGGCGTACATAAGGGGAAGAAGATTAGTGGTCCCTTCTACGGTCCCTCCTAGATCCGTAACCCTAAACCCTAAACCCTAAACCCTAAACCCTAAAGCCTACTAAACCCTGGTCTCTAAGTATAAGAGAAAATCCCACTATTTTGGAGGCTATAATATTACGGGTCCCATATTTTCTTAAACCCCCATAGCCCTGACTTTGGTCTCAACCCTAATCCTAAACCCTATACCCTTGTTCACCCGAAACCCTAAACCCTGAATTTGGTCTTATATACGTACCAGATAGAACTCCGAAGTGTGCCCTTGTACGGCTCCGCCTCAAGGGTCCTCCTTTGGGGTTTAGGGTTTCAAGGTTTAGGGTCTAATGTTTTGGCTTTAAAACATGTTCAAAGTTTAGGGTTCAAGGTTTAGTTCTCAAAGTTAGGGGTTTAGGTTTAGGGTTTCAAGTTTAGGCTTTCGGCTTTAGTTCCGCGATGCAGGGCTTGCCTGTAGTTTTGCAGTTTACGCTTCGGAGCCAGGTGCTGCAAATGGGACTTTGAAGTATGTGCTGGCTAGCGCCGAAGCTGTGTAGGCTCAGGCATCGGGCTTGGGTATTCAGCGCTTGGAATCTTTGGGCTTCCGATGTCGTCAAGTTGGGATTTTAGGGTTATATCGTTCACAGAAGGTTTGGGTAAACTTCCACCAGGCCGGCAGAAGCATCTGAATCCCAGTCGCGATGCTGCGGGTATACTCGATGTCAGGGGAGGAGCTGTGTGCAACTCCTGCAGAGGAGCTCACTGATGTAAAGGCCTTGAAGCAGCAATTGCAATCTGCGTGCGGTTGCTCCCGTTTTCGACAGAAGCTACTACACCAAGGCCGGGTCCTGAATGATGGTGAGTGTCTGCAGGGATGTTGCATTGACCTGGACTTCGTACTGCTGCCTTTCTGCAATACGAAGAGGCGCCCGCGGTGCTATGAGCTTCAGAGCCTGGGCAGTCCAGGGGTACCTTGTTTGCCCCTTTTGCTGTCTATTTGTGGGCTCAAGGTTCCCTTATAAAAACCAAAAAGGGGGTACCCTTTATCAGAATATGGTTACTATGGCTACCAACCCTAAAACTCAAAAAAAAACCTAAAACCCTAAAACCTTAAACCCGAAATCCTAAGCCCCAAAACCCTAAAACCCTAAACCCTAAACACTAAACCCAGGAGCTGGGTATACAACGGTGACGTGGCGCGAGTCGAGCAGGTGCTTTCAAGGGACTACGAGAGGGACCCTTATAATAGGGTTTAGGGTTTAGGGTTTAGGGTTTAGGGTTTAGGGTGTAGGGTTTTGGGTTTTGGGTTTAGGGTTGGAAAGGGGCTACTTAGGTATAGGGACTATATAAGGTGTGTATATAGGGGTCGTTTTGGGGAATTAGATTCAGGGTCCCTACACCCTAAACCCTAAACCCTAAACCCTAAACCCTAAACCCTAAATCCTAAACCCTAAACCCTAAACCCTAAACCCTAAACCCTAAACCCTAAACCCTGCCCCTTAACAGGTGCTTTCAAGGCCGCACGATCCGAACCCTGACTCGGACATGGACAAGGAGCTTCCATTCACACCTCTCAGAGTCCCAGCTTCTGTCTAGCTTCCCGGGTTTAGGGTTTAGGGTTTAGGGTTTAGGGTTTAGGGTTTAGGGTTTAGGGTTTAGGGTTCAGGGGTAGGTTTTGGGGGTAGGTTTTTGGGGGGTTTAGGGCTTAGGCTTTAGGCCGTAATTAGGGCTTAATTAGGGCTTGGATCTTCGGCCCGCTCCAGGCCTCTACTTCTTAATCCCTCAAAGAACAAAGGGTTTTCTCTCAAAAAGCCAAATCCCGAAAACTTCATCCTAGGATGCCCAGTAGTACCCTTATTCCCTTTTTGGGGGGTTTAGGTTCCCTTATAAACCCCTTTAAGCAAAGAAGGGCACCCTTTTGAAGCCTTGGTTACTGGGCAGCCTAGCATCCCTTACCCCCAAGAACATGTTGGGAGCTCAGGATTGGCTTGCCAAAGAGGTCACTTGGAGATTGTGAGGCTTCTGCTGGAGGCCTGTGCGGATACGGACCACACGGGAGGTTTCCATGAAACCCCACTGAGAGTGGCGTGCGAAAATGGCCACCTCGAGATTGCTCGACTGCTGATCGATGCGGGCGCCGAGAAGGACGGCATCGATGAAGACATGCACACTCCTCTGGCAGTGGCATGTCAGAATGGCCATACGGAGATTGTGCAATTGCTCCTGGAGGCCGGCGCAGATACGCGAGTCACCAGAAGACAGCACGGGAACAGCAATCCACCCCTGGTAGAGGCATGCGACAAGGGCTTTGTAGAGATTGCTCGGCTCCTGTTGGGGGCCAGCGCTGACGTTGGCCACTCCGATGAAATGATCGAAACCCCGCTGTCTGCGGCATGCCAGAATGGGCATACGGAGCTGGTGCAACTACTCTTAGAGGCCGAAGCCGATACTGAGTACACGGGGTTCTATCTGCCGAAATCCCCGCTGATCGTGGCGTGTGAGAAGGGCCACGTCGAGATTGTCCGACTCCTGCTGAAGAGCCGCGCAAACTTGGAGACCACGCGTGATGATCTTGACAGAACACCGCTGATCGTGGCATGTGTTACTTGGTTTCCCACCGGTACCGGCTGTCTTTTTTTGGGGGGGGCTGGGTTGAACTCACGAATGAACTGCTTCCTTTCATTTTACTTCCTAGGATCCGGAGTGGGCCCCCCTGATTCCCTTTTTTGGGGTTTAGGGCCCCTTATCATCCCCTTGAAAAACCAAGAAGGGCACCCTTTTCATACCTAGGTTACTCCTGGGACTACTTGGAGGTTCATGGCACTTACTCACCAGCTATCACTGCACTTATAACCCACTTCTGAGCCCCTTAAGTGCCCCAAAACCCTAAACCCTAAACCCTAAACCCTAAACCCTAAACCCTAAACCCTAAACCCTAAAGGGTGAATAAGTACTTTGAACCTCCAAGTATGGGCTGCATCTCCAGAGCCGCAATGTAGGATTAGGACAATGGAGCCACTTGGTGCCCAAACCCTGCACAATAACCCTAAACCGTGCAAGCCTTTGCAGTCCCTACATGCTCAAGCCGAACCTCCCCAAACCCCTAAACCCTAAACCCTAATTAAACCCGAAACCCCCCAACCTTTATCTCGTCCACTTGGCAGGAGCAAGGGCATGCGGAGGTGGTTCGAGAGCTGTTGGCAGCCGGGGCCGACAAAAACAATGCGGGCGGTTCCCGCGAACCGCTGACACTTGGCGTAGCCCAGTGGACCCTAAACCCTAAGCCCTAAGCCCTAAACCCTAAACCTTTTCACATTTTTCTTTTGGCTTCAAGGTTCTCTTATAAAGTAGCCAACACCCCCCCCCCCCAAAAAAAAAACAAAAAAAAAGTGACCTTGTTGAAATATGGTTCCTGGGCTACCAAGGATCGCAGCATGTGAGTATGGCCACGCGGACGTTGCCCGGACGCTCCTGGAGGCTGGGGCCTTCGTATGTGAGAACCTGGGTGGCCCAGTGGTACCCTTTACCCTTTTAGGGTTTAGGGTTTAGGGTTTAGGGTTTAGGGTTACTGGGCTACCAAGGAACTGGCACGTGCGACGGCTGTTGCTGTCCGACGCCGAGGTGCAGCTTCGCCGGCAGCTGCCAGCTAAGACTCTCGGTAGGCCCTGGGGGGGGCATTCTATATGTTCCCTTACAAGGGTTTAACGGGATCGGGTTTAGGGTTTAGGGTTTAGGGTTTAGGGTTTAGGGTTTAGGGTTTAGGGTTTAGGGTTTAGGGTTTAGGGTTTAGGGTTTAGGGTTTAGGGTTTAGGGTTTAGGGTTTAGGACCCTTTTTTTTCTCAGAGGGCTCTATTGGCCATCCTAGGGCGGTCACAGATCTTGCAAAACGTCCATCGAGAGCCCTTGGTCTGCTCCCTGGTATCTTAGGGATGCTTGGGAATACATTTTAGTTTACAGGGCGCTTTAATTCCTAAGAAGCTTAGAAACCCTAAACCCTAAACCCTAAACCCTAAACCCTAAACCCTAAACCCTAAACCCTAAACCCTAAACCCTAAACCCTAAACCTTTGAGGGGGGCGCTTTAATTCCTAAGAAACAGCCAACATTCTAATTATTCCTAGGGTTCCAAGTTCAGTATAGGTATGATGGATCTCTTGAGCAAGGCATCTTGTACAGTTGCCCTGCTTGTGGCGTTGCTCTCCGTACCTGTGATCGCAATCCGGCAGCTGCGTGCACGCCCTCAAGCAGGCGACAGCTGACAGAAAAGGTGCAATTCATGCTGCACCCTAAACCCTGAGCCCTAGAGACCCAAACCCTGAAACACTTACACGACGCAATCTGGGGCCCCTGAACCCTATCTTAGTAGTAGAGCAAATAACCTGTGACTTTTTGGGGTATGGTATTTCCTACATAAACCCAAAGGTGACAACTAAGCTATAACACTTAACATCTGTATTGAGGCGCTCCATAAGAGACAGGCCTAGAAGCCCCATCAACTCTATAAAAAAACGCTAAAACCCTCAACCCTAGCCCTAGGCCCTAGACTCAGGGTTTAGGGTTTATGTTTTAGGTTTAGGATTTAGGGTTTAGGGTTGAGGGTTTAGGACCCTAAACCCTCAACCCTCAACCCCAGAGCCTATAAATGAATCCTGGGCCCTTAGCTGCAAGAGGGCTACTCAAGCTCTTGGGATAGGGTTTAGGGTTTAGGGTTTAGGGTTTAGGGTTTAGGGTTTAGGGTTTAGGGTTTAGGGTTTAGGGTTTAGGGTTAACGGTCGCTGAGGCCCCCGGGGAGTTGCAGTGAGTGCTCAAGGGGGCTAACGGGGTTTAGGGTTCGGGGTTTCGGGTTTGGGTTTGGGGTTTAGGGTCTTGACTTTAGGGTCTGGAGTTCCGGGTTTAGGTTTTTTTTTTTTTTTGGGGGGGGGGGGGGGGGGGGGGGGGTTAGGGTTTAGGACTCAAACCCCGACACAGTTGATTAACTTCGAGTTTCTCACGGGCCTCGAGGTGGGTTTCTGTTGTTAAAAGGTTGAGGGCTGCGGGCCCTCAAACGCTTCAGGGGCGGCTTAAGGTTTGGGGTTAAGGGCTGCGGCTCTCAAACGCTTCAGGGTCTAGGGCTTAAGGTTTAGGGTCAAGCCAGCAAACACTTTGAAGCTTCCTTGCCTTGTTGACTGAACCTCCTAAACCCTGAACCACTTCAACCCAAACCTCCTAAAAGCATACATCCTTCAGCCCACCAAGCCCTAAAGCCGACACCCTACACCCGAAGCCCCCCTTCTAAAGCCTGAACCTCCAACACCCCCAAACGTAAACCCCAAGCCTCCTGCCCCTGCAACCCTAAACCCTAAACCCTAAACCCTAAACCCTAAACCCTAAACCCTAAACCCTAAACCCTAAACCCTAAACCCTAAACCCTAAACCCTAAACCCTAAACCCTAAACCCTAAACCCTAAACCCTAAACCCTTACCCTAAACCCTAAACCCTAAACCCTAAACCCTAAACCCTAAACCCTAAACCCTAAACCCTAAACCCTAAACCCTAAACCCTAAACCCTTACCCTAAACCCTAAACCCTAAACCCTAAACCCTAAACCCTAAACCCTAAACCCAACCCTGAACCCCAAACCCCGAGCCTCCTCAGATCTAAACCTCCCAGGTCCTGGCGCAGCCTAGCGAAAGCTGACCAGTGGCCTGGTGCTGGAGGCTGCGGGGGCGGGGGGGGCACCCTAAACCCTAAACCCTAAACCCTAAACCCTAAACCCTAAACCCTAAACCCTAAACCCTAAACGCCTTGGACTTACTGCTGCCAGAGCTTTGAAAGCGTGCCCTGAAACCTAAACCTTAAACCCTCAACCCTAAACCCTAATTCCCCCTAGACGGAGGGTCGTCGGCTCCCCTTCCCGCAGAAATTCCTACGATTTCCGCAAGAACCACAAAAAAAATCAAATCCCTACATTACCCCTTTTAAGGAAGAACATGTCTTTCATGTTAATCATTTTTCCTTGGGGGGGGGGGGGAAGTAGTGAACCTTCATGTTAACTTTTACCGGCAGTCGCACTTCGGCGCTGGGACTTGGCAGCACAAGATGGTTTGCTTAGGGTTCAGGGCGCATTTGTTTTTTTAAGGTTAGGGTTTAGGGTTTAGGGTTTAGGGTTTAAAAGGGTTTGGGGTTCAGGGTTCGGGTTCAGGGTTTTTGTTGGGTTTAGAAGGGTTTAGGCGTTAGGGTTTGGGAGGTTTTCTGGTGTAGGGATGTAATGGTTCAGGGACCAGGTCTGTGGGCTTCGTGCCGAAAGGCTTTGGGGTTCTTGAAGGCTTAGTAGGGTTGAGGAGATCAAGTGTGACCCCTTAACCCTAGATCCCAAGCCCTCTTATACCCCCTAAACCCTAAACCCTAAACCCTAAACCCTAAACCCTAAACCCTAAACCCTAAACCCTTCTTACCTTGCCACGCATTGCGGGGGGGGGGGGGGGGGGGGGGGGGGCTGCCGCAGGCCCCTCGGGGCAGACCTCGGTGCCCTGTGGCTGGCCAGAGCTCAAGGATCGGCGCAGAAGTGTGTTTTTTAGGGGTTTAGGGTTTAGGGTTTAGGGTTTAGGGTTTAGAGGGTTGACTAGGGTTTAGGGCTCAGGGTTTAGGGGGGGTGTTGGGTTTGGTAGGGTTTGGGGGTTGAGCAGAAACACCCATCAAGTGCCGGGGACCAGAAGTGGTGTCTTCCCCTTCTTGCAACGTAGGTTGTCTTACAAACCCACTGATACAGTGTCCAGAAGTGGCCGATGTCTACTTCCAGGAGCCAGGCAGTAGGGGCAGAAGCCCATATTCCTTACCCTAAGCCCTAAACCCTAAACCCTAAACCCTAAACCCTAAACCCTAAACCCTAAATCCTAAACCCTAAACAGGGCGATTTCTACTTCCAGGTTTTGGCGTTTTAGGGTTGTGGGGGTGTTGGGGCTAACAAGCTTCAGGGTGTTCAGGGATAATAGGGATTAGGGCTCTGAGGTTTCGGGTTTAGGGTCTAGGGTTTCGGGTTTATGTTTTAGGGTTCGAAGGTTTTGCTGGGAGGGCTTTGGTGCTTTGGTTCTTGTGTGCTCAAGGGCCATTTGCTAAGCAGGATGTGTGGGGTGGTTTGGGGTTTTGGGCTTGGGGTCTTGGGTTTAGGGTTTAGGGTTTAGGGTTTAGGGTTTAGGGTTTAGGGTTTAGGGTTAGGGTGCAAATGCATTAAATGGGTCATGTCCAGGACTTCGGCTCAGGGGGTTTGGGCTCACTCGGTTTGGGGTTCTATGGAAGGCTCCTAAACCCGAAACCCTAAACCCTAAACCCTAAACCCTAAACCCTAAACCCTAAGAAGAGCTTTAGGGTGTTTAGGCTTTAGGAGTCTCGGGGTTTTCGGGGTTGGGGCTCTAGGGTTCTGTTTGGATGTTGGGTTCCAGGGTTTGCCCTAAACCCTAAACCCTAGGATGCAGATTTAGTTGTGGACAGATTAAATATGGAGGGTGCACTGGGGAGGTGTGCGGTGGTCACGGGAAAGCAATGTTTGCTGATGAGTGTTACGGTTAGCCTTTGATTTCTGCTTTGTTGGCCGAGAATCTATGCTTTAAGAAGGGTACCCTAAACCCTAAACCCCAAACCCTAAACCCTAAACCCTTTTTCAGGGTTGATTTCTTTGTAAGGGAACCTTGGGCCACCAGGGCAAAAAGGTACCTCTGGGCCGCCAAGCTGACGGTATGTGTTTTGAATGATATGAAGCAGGGTTTAGGGTTTAGGGTTTAGGGTTTAGGGTTTAGGGTTTAGGGTTTAGGGTTGATATTACTGTTTTTGGTGAGTGTATATAAGGTTCCTTTTGAACATTGGTGAGTGTATATATTGGGTGTCCTTTTATGAGTACAAGAAATAGAAACCCCACTTCATATGCTTCCTGGGGCGTCAGTGGGCGACGTGCCCGAACTCTAGGCCCGCAGCCCTAAACCCTTTAACCGGGTTTAGGGTTTAGGGTTTAGGGTTTAGGGTTTAGCCATTTAAACCCTAAGCCCTTTAAACCCTAAACCCCTCAAACCCTTTCAACCCTATACACTAAACCCTAAACCCTAAACCCTACAGCCTAAACCCTAAACCCTAAACCCTGGACCCTGGACCCTGGACTCTGTCAGGAGTCATTAGCCGCACTGCTGGGGCCTTGGCAAGCTGAAGGGTTTAGTGCTTCTTGGTTTAGGGTTTTCAGGGTTCAGGGTTTAGGGTTTCGGGTTTGGGGTTTAGGGTTTAGGGTTTAGGGTAGGGGTTTAGGGTTTAGGGTTCTGGGTTTTCAGGGTTTTCGGGTCATTGTGCGTAGGGTTACGGGGCTCCGGTCCTGTGCTTAAGGCTGCTAAGTTGAAGCTCTAGAGTTTGGGGTTCAGGGCTGAGGGGGGGGGGGTCAAGGGTTTGGGCTTTGGGGCGGGGAGTTAGGGGGTTTGAGAGGTTCCGGTGTTAGGATTTCGGGTTCAGGGCCTAGCATGTCATGGTTTTAGGGTGTAAGGTTTTAGGGTTTTGAGAGCGGTTTGACCCCAAACCCTGAACCCTGAACCTAACTTGAGGATGCCGGCGTGTGCTGGCATTGAGTTCTAAGTACAGTTATAGGGATGATTGCGTGCTCACGAGCCCCATGACTACTTACTAAGTCCCCCGATCCTCCGGCTGTAGCCAAACGCTGTCGAGCATGAGAGATCATGGGCTTCCCTATACTACCCCCCCCTAGGTTCTCCCCATAGTTAAGGCTATTTAGGGAATAAGTAAGCCTACTTAAGGGGGGGGACCAGAGGGGGGTAGTATAGGGGAACGCTCAAAGAGATGTCCGCATTTCGTGGCGCAGAGGACACGCTGTGTCACTGTTGCTGCCCTCGAGCGCACGAGGCAACCAACAAGGAGCACGGCGGCATGTCCTACGGCGCCGACCATGTGGTCAACGCATCGCCCAACGAAGACACGAACCCTAAGCCCTGGACCCAAAACCTTCAACTTCTCATAGTGAGAGCTCTTCATTCCAGACAATGTTGTGCTCCCAGATGTGCTGCCAGATATGTCAGTGCGCGGAAGCGGAGAACATTGAACGATGCACGGCAACTATGTAAAGCTGTGTTCCCAGCATTGCTGTGGCTTTCACTGTGTACCCGTTTGCTCAACGCACTGCGTTGCCCTTGCTGGATAAGCGCCAAAGTTTGTGTTCTCAGGGAAGCGCAAGACAAAGAGACGTGCGACCCTTTAGGACCACCACCCCAAACCCTAAATCCTAAACCCTTGAACCCTAAACATTGAAGCTGGGGCAACTGCGCTATGTGCGCAGCAAGCCCCAAATCCCAAACCCTAAATCCGTAACCCTATAAACTATATACCTTAAACCCTCAACGCCAGAATTCTACCCTGAACCCTCAACAACAGAATTTAAACCCTAACTACACCTTCAACACCAGAATTAAACCTTAGACCCTATAAACCCTAAACCTAAAACCCTAAACCCTAAACCCTAAACCCTAAACCCTAAAGCCCTAAACCCTAAACCCTAAACCCTAAACCCAGTAAGAGCAGGTCCCAGCTGGCCGCAGGAGCGCCGGGCGCTGGGCCTCCCTATCAGGATGCAGAAGGCCTGGACTTCAGAAGCGAAGGGTTAGGGTTAGGGCTTAACTAGGGTTTAGGGTTTAGGGTTTAGGGTTACGGTGTAGGGTTTAGAGTTTAAAATTTGGGGTATAGGGGTTTGAGATGGTTTGGGGTTCAGGATTAGGGATCTCTAGGGTTCAGGGCACAACCTTTCGGGTGCGAGTTTGGGCTTTTGGTTGAGTGATTTCAAGAAGGCCTGTGGCCGATATTTCAATGAAATCCTGTCATTCCAGGAAAAAGAAAAAAGACAAAAAACATGAAAAATAAAAGAACACCTAAACATTTTCAGAAGAAATAGTTTGGCCTGCAAAATAGAGTAAAAGAATTTGCAGAGCCCAACCCCAGAAACTCCCTGGAGTGCCCAACCCTAGAGAGACTCATCAGACGGGTGGGGGGGGGGGGGGAGGACGGCCAACAAATCCTTGAAACCATTGCATCAGAACTGAGCCTGTTGCCCTATCTGTTGTGATGTTATGAAGCTGTAAGGCTCCCTTCGAGTAGACTAGACAATGCAAGGAGAATTACTCAGAATTGTTCAATCCGTTGTAGCCTATCAACCAACTAGATGACATTTCGGTTTCATTTGATCACATTTCCAACAGAGAGTTTGAAGAAACTTTAGTGTGCTGTGCCTCGGTTAGATCGAGCGAACATGGATGGATTGCTGGATGTGGACGACATTCTTGGTGTTTTGCAGGAAGCTGAAGTAGATGTAGCAGCTTCAGCCAGTGCGCGCGGTCTCGGACCTGGGAAGAAATCCGGTCTCCGACCTGGACTAACTCCTGCAGAAGGATCGCAGAAGAAAGCGCGCAAGCTTGGCAAAAAAGAAGCATTGCTAGATCAGCAAGCGCGAAGCTACAATGCAAGTGGCCGCTCCAAAAATGAAGACTATTTTTTCCCTTTGCACGAAGCGGGGTTGCAAAGACCGAGCTTCACTGGTCGAGGGGCATGGAAAACTTGGTCACCTGCTGCCATTCTTAGAGCTGGTTTCAGTTTTGAGAAGAGCACCCAGCGACAGGTTGCGAGTTCCATCGAAGGTGCGGGACAATCTCACGCGGCTTCTTGTCGCCTCGTTGTGGCTGAGGCAGTCATGAATGGGCAAGGACATGGTTTGAAAAGACTAAAGGAGTGCATCAGCCAAGAGGTGAAGTCAGCCAAGTTGCTATATGCAATACGCAACATGATGTTCGATGAGTCTACATTCCACCTCAGCCTTGGCAATGCTGTTTCAGCTTCGTACTCGGTACTGTGCTCGCACGCGCAAGTCACATACCGTTTTGTGGGAGACACTATCATACATGACGAACATATTGCCAGATGCCCGGCCATTCTGAGTCCCGTAATGAATAGTGCCACAATGCACGCAGCTCTCTCCGCTGGCCCAGCTGGATTTGCACAGGTCCTCGAGGGCAACGTGAAATATGTTGCCACCCTGACAACTTCAGATGCCCATGCTGCAAATGTGCGAATGTTGAAGATGGTAGATCAGGAGCTGGGCCAGAATCATCTCTTCCTGCCAACGCTTTGCTTGCAGCATAGAGTTGGGAATATCATCGAACAGCTTACTAAGTTACTTGGAAACTTGGGAGGCAATTTTTCCATCTCAAAGGTGCTGAACAAAGGGAACTTGTTGAAGGCCTTGCATGACAGGGTTCGGGATTACTTCGACGAGAGAGAGAAATTTCAGATTCTCCCTGAAACACCGCCTGCATTGCTGGACGAGTGGTGTGAAGGTCAACTACAAGCACGAGACTTGATTCAGATGTGCATGAGTTTCGATGAGTCAGATCCTGTCCGTGCAGGTACTTTGCGGGAAGCTTTTCAGCGCTTCACGAACTTCTTTGCTGGGCCATGGACAGGACTGAATTTCTGCTTCTGCCCTTCATTGCCGCGTTGCTTTCAATGGTAGTGATTGCTAGTGGAGTCAGGGCGCATGATGGTTCAAGCAGTTCTGTTGTGATTGTAGTGCTGCGTGCAGGATGTACTATGCAACTTATGTACTGTAACACGATGCAGATTAGAATCATATTGGTTGTTTTCTTGCTGCTCGCCTTGAATGCACGTTTTGGCTTTGAGTGAGAAAGCGACAGCGATCAGTGAGTGAGACGTGTGTTCTGAGTGTTCTGTCTGCGCCTGCGCTTGGGGCAATGTCGGACTTTGCACCCTTGGATGCTCGAAGCAGGGCTCTCGAGGACTTCACCTGGCCAACGGATCAGCGAGACTCAAAGTCAAAGCAGCATGTGAAAAATGCGGCGGTCTCGGACCTGGCCAAAACTCTGGTGACTGACTCGTATGGGAGTCCCTCCTCGCTCCGCAAGCTTTGCTGGGACACCTACAATGCCAGGCTTGGCGGGCGAAGCGAGTGTGAGTATAGGTTCGGTTTGTGGGACTTGAAGGTATTCGACTTCGAACTCAAGAAGTGGTTACTGAGTGTTGATGAATAAATCAGGCAAGCCAAGAATTAGAATTAGTGTCAAAAGCTTACTTTCTCCCCAGGCATCCGATGCACATCGTCCTAGACATGCCGAATGGGGGTCAGTTGTGGCTCGGCGGAAAGGCAGCTAGTACCCAAACCAATGTGCTGCTTGAAAACGGCATCGGGGCAATCCTTGCCGCGGCTTCGAATCCTCCTGTCAGTCGGGACTCACGGGTGGAGTTTTTGGGCGTCATGGACGGAACAGGGGTCGCAGCAGGCGACATCGATCAAAAGCTGCTCGTGGAGAAGTTCCGCCGCGTGATCAAGCTCCTGAGCCAGGGGATCAAAATCCTCATTTCGTGCAGAAACGGAGCACATCGCTCCAGCTTTTTGCTTGCCCTTCTCCTCATCTTCTTGACAGGTCTCGCGCCCTACGACGTCTATGCCTATTTGCAGAAGCTCAGGCAGATCGTGGACTTGAGCTCGATGGCGCCTGAGTCGGTGCATTCGAGAAGGGGGCGTCCGAATGTGAGGCCTATCGATGCTCTGGTGGAGATGGGGCCGAAGTTTGGTGACGAAGGCTCCAAGGCCATGTCCAAGTTGGGACTGGCCGCCCAGAATGCTTTGGGCTTCGACCTCGAGTCTGGTAGCAGGCCGCGTCTGAATTTTCTGATGAACCCTGCTGAATTCCAGAATCTGGCCAGCAGCCTTGGCTGGAGACCCCTCTCTGAGGCCCGATGGATGAATTGGGGGTCGTGAGTTGTAAATTTTAAACTTAAACAGTACAGGATAAACAATAAAAGCATGAAGTCATCACAAGCAGGAAGTGGTTACTTAGGCTTGTGGTTGACCTTTCGTGGGCAAGTGGCCAGATCGTCGTTCCACGGCTGGACTGAGATTGACATTGAGCTAGTGGAGTCGCAGCCAGAGCCACCGCGGACTCCGAGAGGCAAACCCAAAGCTATGCCACCCAGCGCAAAGGCAAAGGCAGCCCAGGCCAGAGAATTAAACGGGGTAGTGCAGATATAGAGGATGAGCTCTGGGAGGAAAAATTCAAACTGTTCACAACTAATGCTCTTGGCTCTTGTCCCTTCGGGTCCTTCCGAGTCTTCCACCGGCTAAGCGTGACCGCGAACGAGCCGACATTGACTCTGCCTCGGAGGCCATCACATGATTGATTAACTAGCTAGTACTAAATGCTGTTTGGAGACTAGAAACCTCACCGAAATTTTACAGTTTTAAGAGTAAAGTCCTGCTTCCGACCCCCAGGGAGCTTCGTGGATTATGGCCTCGGAGGCTGAGCAGACCAGCGGCATGTCCACCGTGGAGTCCGTGGATTTTATTTCCTCCGAGGGAGAGACCGATCGGTCTCGGACCTGGACAGGACAAGCAGCGGGATCGTCGAGAGGTTGGCAGCAGGTGCAGGCTTCCAGCCGTGCCAGGCAGATGGCAGGCACGCCTGCCTCCAGTGGCAAGTCAACCCCACGAGCTGGCTACAAAGAGCAAGACTTCGAGCTGCTTGCGTCCCTCATGTCCAACCTCAAGAAGCTCGACCAGGAGCTACGTGCCAGGGGCGGGGACGAGGAGGGCCGGACAGATGATGCATTTGTACCCACAGGTGCCTTGAAGCTTAGGTGTAGGAGCCAGTGGTTCGAAGATTGATGTTGTGGTTTATTAGATCAGATCAGTTTTAAGTTTTCGTTTGAGTTTGAAAATCATGAATCATGCAGGTGCCGATGATGACTCCGGAGCCGGTGTCGCACCTGGTGATGAAGAACTTGAGCAGCCAAGCACCCACGAGGAGTTGCAGCGGCTTTGCGAGCTCATGGCACAGCAGCAGGCGCACCTTACACAGCTCTTGGAGTCGAGGCAGACGACCGGCCAGGACGATCGTGAGACGGGATTGCTGGACATGATCTTGCGCAACGATGAAGCTGGGGCCCTTGCGATGGTCAGAAGCCTCAGGCCAGATGTCTTGGCCAGTGTGCAGGACCTAGCCGGCATGACGGCCCTGCACTGGGCGGTGCGAGTCGGCTCTCTGAGCCTGGTTTTCGCCATCTTGGAGAAGACGCCCCAGCTGGCGGATCGGCCTACCACTGTGGGGCGGAGCCCGCCTCATTGGACGGCCTTGATGGTGATGGCCGACCAATCCTACCGGCCACATCATCGCCAGATGGCTGCAGCCCTTGTGTCGCACATGTCCCAGACCGCACTCAGTGTGCGTGCAGGGACTTTGTCCACGGTGTCGCACCTGGCAGCTGCCAGGGGCCACATTCACCTTCTCAAGAAGGTGTTGTGGCGGTTGAACGACATGGGCGGGCATCAGGCGGTGTCGGAGCACCTGGCGATTGTGAACTCAGTCGCTTCTTGGCTTACTAGTACACGGGAGTTTCAGGACTTTCGGTTATCTTTTGAGATTCTCTTCGCCCAAAACTGACGTTTACATTTGTGATCTTTGAATCAAGAGTGAAACACGAGATTGTGGACCTAGCTATGGAACTCAGGGCCGCTCGTGCCTGGACGTGGCGTACAAGTGCAGCATGGATACAGCGAATTATTTGCTGTGGTGGCAGGCTCCATCGTTCCAGCCACCTCCCACTCAATATGAGCGTTCCCTACAGCACCGCATCAGGCGGGCTTTATTTTCGATTTGATTGTTCAATAGTAAAGTAAAGACCCAAGACGCACACCGAAGATAAGGCCTGTGTCTTTTTTGTCTACTAGAGTTACTAGTTACTAGATTATGTTTGAGCTAGACCGACCCCTTAAGCCCGAGCCTTCCTTGAGACTCAACCCATGCTTTCTCTTTCTCTCCTTGCAGGCCGAACTGAACACGGTCTCGGACCTGGACTGCTGGGCGGTTTGCGCCGCGAACCTCATGGTCATTTTGCCAGCCGTGATCAGCGTCCTTGTCCAGACTTGGAATGCTGGAGCTATTTCCCAGCTTTCTCATAAGAGACCCATGTCACATGTCATCCTCTCTCGGCCCTGTGAGTCATGAATCACTAAAGTACACTTGTTTTAAGGTTTCACTGCACGGCCTCAGGCCTGGAGAGGTTGACATGCTGCTTTGCCTTGCTTTCAACTGCAAAACAGCTTGCAGTTGACGTTCTGCAATGACGCAGTGCCCAAAAAGAGAGAGATTGTGTGTGCTGTGGGATCTAAACCCTAAACCCTAAGACTTAAGCCCTAAGCCCTAAGCCTAAGCCCTAAGCCCTAAGCCCTAAGCCCTAAGCCCAAAGCCCAAAGCCCTGAGCCATAAGCCCTAAGACCTAAGCCCTAAGCCCTAAGCCCTAAGCCCTAAGCTAAGCCTTAAGCCCTAAGCCCTAAGCCCTAAGCCCTAAGCCCTAAGCCCTAAGCCCTAAGCCCTAAACTTAAGCCCTAAACCCTCAACCCTAAACCCTCAACCCTAAACCCTAAACCCTAAACCCCAAACCCACTAACACAGCCCCGGTTAGGAACTTTGCCAACATTCGTATCTTGCCATCTTGACTTGATATGTGTAATTTTGGGAAGATAGGTCTCCAAGGACCCTGCCTTGATTCCTTTCCAAGAATGGAGTGTACGAAGCCCTCCCATATTATAACTAGAGTAGATCTGACCCAAGAGCCTGCAGGACGGCCGGCACACATCTGCAAGAACTCTTGCTGTGCAACTCCCGAGGAGGCCAAGGAGAAGGCTGCGAACTTGTTCAGGGAGTGCCTTCTAAGGCCTATTGCAGTGCCAGCTTTGAACAAATGGACCAAAGTATTTCCTTGTATCGGTGCCTGTGTCTTGCTTTCCTTCTTTGGAGATGTGGGTCAGCATGTCTTTTCAAAGCAATTCGGCAAGCATGATAAGCATGAGACTGATACGCTCTCGGAGCTGGATAGCTCAGGGGATGCTGAAGATGAGGCTTTGCGTGTGCCAGTCAATGAAGTGAAGCGATGGAAGAAATTGGCCCGAAAGAGGAATGCCAAAGCCACCAATTTCATGTGTGATGAGAATTCTCGGTTCATCAACCTTCTTTGGCTTCACATCGCAGCACCCTGCATGAGATTGCACTGGGTTCTTTTCAAAACAGCCACCTGGTATTCAGACCGCCCAAAGACCACAGAGGACGAGCGACCTACAGTGACTTTGAAGGATTTCTGCAATCCAGCCACCAATCCTGGTCAGAAGGTTCTGTTTGAACTTGTGCAATTGCTCAGAGACCCGGCCCGCGGTTTTTCTGCAGTGTGTTTTTTTTTCGGCAGATTCCAGGATTGGCCTCAGGCCCGGAAGCGCGTAGCCCTCAGATCTGTCTTGATAGTGGTGGGGCAATTGGTACGGAAAATCATTGAGCCCTTCAATACGTACCCATGGCAGTTGGCCACTTTGGCCGACCCTGATTCAGACGAGCGTATTCGGAGGATCTGTGCCCGGGAGCTTTTTCAAGCACCCCCTTGTTGTGTAGATTCAGGCTGCAGTGCCAGGCTTCGAGCCACCAGTGTGGATGCTTGTGTCAGTTCTGATTTCATGGAATTTTTCCAGGTGCTCTTCGAAAGGGTTGTTTTGACATCTACGTTTGTGGAGCGTAGGTTTGCCCACTTCTCTCATTGGACTGATGTGAAAGGTAAAGGCACTTCTTTGTGCCTGTTGGCTGCCAAGCATGTCACACGAACATTTAAGGATGTCGTGGATCTTTGGAAGAAACGTACACTTCCAGATACTGCCAGAGGGGGTACTACTAATGCCAGTCGTCCATCTTGGTGCCGAAAGTCCCAGGCAGCAGCTCGGTTGAACGGGTATCACATGTTCAGCCAGGACAGAGCAGCAGACAGGGATCGGTCTTGTCAAGGAGCAGAGGAGTCCGCAGCATTCTTGGATGATGCTTTGCAGGCATGGCGTGCTTTGCCGGAGGAGGAGAAGCAAACGTGGAGCCAACGGGCTCGAGAGAACAATGCCCGCAAGTCTGCTTTGCAGATGGCTGCAGCTGCAGAAATGCCTCCAGATGTTCCCGGCGGGCCTTGGAATCTGAGCGTTCCCTCAGAACAGTGGCCTTTGTCTGAGAAGTTCCTGGGTGAATTTCTGGAAAGTTGCGGTGGCTTCTCTACTGCTCGGAATCACTGGGTTCAGGCGGGGTGCACTTGTCGGTGCTTGGTGTTGGTGTCGCAGGGTGGATTGTCCAGCAGTGCTGCTTCGAATGGCTATATGATCTTTATGATATACTATGAGCCCATATTAGCTATTGAGAATTGCAGAATTGGAAATCTCAATGTGTACTGTTGAGTCCTTGTGAGCCTTCACCCATGGCAAATTTTTATTGTAACCTTGCGTTGTGCTTGCGCAGGCCAATGCGGAGCCAGTGAGCGTGTATGAGGACATCGACGTGCGAGACAACAGGAGCCTGTTCCAGGTGTGCCCTCCTGGCGGTTGTACGTCTGCGCTTTCTCCAGCAGAGTTGGCGTGTTTCCATCGGTTGCACACAGGTTTGTCAGTCCTCATCAAGAGATTCGATCCAGCAAAGAAGCATATCAGCGAAATGCCGCTCACTCTCCTCTTTGAGTCACAGCAGATGGGGGTTGGGGTGGGGGCGATGCTTTGTTTTCGCACATACTTGCACAACATCGATGCTCTTCTCCTAAGACTTGATCCAAGCCTCGTCTTCGACGAGAAGCCGCCTTTCGACTTGCGAATTGAGAGACCTGCCGGAGGGCGCAAGGCCTTGTCGTATTGGAACGACATGTCTCTTTGTGTGGAAATGGCCAGCGTTGCTCAGGATTGGGTTATTAGTCGATTGGCCTTGGGGGACTTGCAGGGAGGCTTGCTTTCTTTCAGGGTGGAAGGCAAGTTTCCGCACGACCTTGAGGAACTCTGGACAGCTGCGCAGCAACTGAAGGAACAGGAACGTGCTCTCCGAGCCCTTCGACTATTGCAGAGGGCCGAACACCAAAGGGCTAGGCGTGGCGGGGGAAGGGGTCGGGGACGTGGTGCCAGGGCTGGTCGTGCTCGTGGTCGTGGACGTGCAAGGCAGCGTGCAGTTCCGGATGATGATTCCAACGCTGCCTCCGGATCGGGCTGGGATGGTGATAGTGAAGGAGACAATCCTGATGACGATGACGATGGTGATGATGCATGGATGTTGAATCCACCAGGCTGTGCCGAAGCAGCACCTTCCACTGTGCAGGCAGATGCCTCAGAGGAGCCAGACCAAGAAGCTGCGGCCTCGGGCCTGGCAGAGGAGGTGCCACCTCCTGCTCCTCCTCCTCCTCCTCCTCCTCCTCCTCCTGCGCAGAGAGGCCAACAACGGCGACCTCGCCACAACCAACGTCGGGGCGTCCCTTGGGGCCCCTTCGAGTTGGCGCCCATAGTGCCTCACCATGGTCGAACGACTGGTTGGGGAGCAATTTGTGGCCTTCATCGAGACAGGGGGGAAGGAGCAAGCACGACCCAATGCAAGAAGGCCGTCTCTTGTGGTGCCATGGACCAAGCCACCTGCCTCTTGAGGCTTAAGCGCTGGCTGTGCGCAGGCTTGGATGATGATCTGTGGCCGCCACAGCGGAAGCGGAGCCATCATGTCTCAATGGGGGGTCCAGGTCTGCTTGAGTTTGCGGACGGATTGTCAGAGGAATACATGGATGAGATCATCCAGAACTATGTACGAAACCGCTAGAAGGAGTTTGTTTTAGGGGGGGGGGGGGTTAGGGTTTAGGCTTTAGGGTTTAGTTTAGGGCCTTAGGGTTTAGGGTTCAGGGTTTAGGGTTTAGGGTTTTGTCTTTGTCCTTTCAGGCAGGACTTCGGCCTTGGGCCTGGCTGCAGAGCAGATTCATCCAACGTGCAGCAGGTGAGGGAGGGACTTGGCGTGTGCTTGGGACACGTTCTTAGTGCAAGACGGATTTGCGCGTGTTGAATAGGGAACAGAGTGGATAGACGCGATGTGTTTGTGTTGGCTGTGTTGATCGGTCTTTATTTATTTTTTCGAATTCAGGAAAATAGTAATACAAAATAAAAAAAATATTATAAAGAACATATTTTGTTTAACTTTTTTGGGTTTTTTTGGTTTCTGTTTTGTTTTTTTTTTTATTTTTTTGGGATTTTCCAACGTGAACTCAAAATATGGTTTTAAGTTCACATTCCATGGTTTTGAGTTCACATTTGTAGGTTTTAAGTTCACATTCCAAATTTCGGAAAAAGTTTCAATTCTGTAAAAAAAAACTAAAAAAAACTAAAAAAAAGCTTAAAAAAACTCAAAAAACACAAAATTCAGACCTGACAAATCTAGAACTTCAAAATATCTACTTCTGTATACTACCAAGAATGGAAACAAGAAGCATCGCCAAATTTTGCCCTGACTCGGCCCCATTTGCAGGTGCTGGCATGAAGACTTGAGGGCTGGGTGCCCTCGCCGCGGCCTGCCTTTGGTGTCCGGCCTAGTGACAGGGACAGGCTAAAAAGCGAAAAGAACACACAGGACCAACTGTAGACTGTAGGAGTGATGAGAAGCGTTCTGGCTGTTGAGTGTATGGCAAGGGCTTGTGACATCGCACGGCGACGGCTCAGGCTCAGGCTCAGAAGATAGCTGAGGCTTCTTTTGCCCTAGGAATCCTAGGACGTAGCGCGGGATGCCTACCAGTAGTAGTAGCAGCAGCAGCTCAAGCAAGAGCCACCAGAAGCGGCAGGCTGCGGAGAAGCAGATGGAGCAGGAGATGGCAAGTCTCTTCGGTGGGTCCAAAGGAAGCAAGAGGTCTAGGTCTACCTGCGAGGAAGACACGGATATTCCCATCGCGTTGGGAGTTTCTAAGCCGTGCGTCTGTGGCTTCTGTGGCTGTAAAAGCACAGATCCCGACCCCTTGGCGATGGAGGGGGATGAAGAAGCCGCAGTGCCTTGGGGTAAATACCGGAAGGTAGAAACGGCCTCGGGCCTGGTACGCGTTCCTGTGGGCAACCTGGATTCCATTTGTAGGAATGTGTACCGCTTGCTCGGGTACCCTCACAAGTACGGTGCCCACGCCGAGTACCTCAAGAAGGTCAAAAGCAAGCAGGTGGATCACGCAGGCTTCTTATCGAGCAGAGACGAGTATATCAAGAAGCAGAAGGGGGGCAGAAACCGCAGCAGCAAGAAGGACAAGGACGACCTCAAGGCAGTGACGACCTTGAAGACCATGAGTGACATGGGAACCAGGTTCGAAGGCCCGAAGATGGTCTTCATAGATGTCAACGAGTGGGATGCTGCCACCGATGGTGCTTTGGACGAGAGCCAAGTTGTCGAGGAGGTCATCGGAGGGAAGACGGTCAGGGGGTGTTACAAGAGAGTTGGCAAAAAAGGGCACTACGACGTCCGCAGCTTCGACCAGAAAGTGCTGCGTACAGAGACTGAAGAGCATTCTCGCAAGAATGCCAAGCAACAATTTGCAGAAGAGAGCCTGAAGAACAAGACTGAAGCCATCCAGGCTGTGTTTCAAGGCAATCAGCGTGATCGTGAGGCAGTGGCCAGTGAAGGCAAGCACATTGATTGCGATGATCTCCTCGCCCTGCTGGCGAATCTTCCCGGTGCAGGGTCGGCCTCAGGCCAGGCTCCCGGGGACTCCGGGACTCAGGACGCAGATGAGGCTGCCGACGGGGACGAGACATTGAATCCGGACCATTTCAGCACAGACTCAGGAAGTGAAGATGATGATGCTGGGGCGGCCGCTGCTCGCCTGCAGTCTTTAGGCAGGAAGAAGGCAAAGGCAACAGCAAAGGCCAAGAGCAGCAACTCCAGAGCTTCAACGCTGGCGGGGGGTGCCTTGAATAAGGCTGCCCCTCCGGTCTCCGGGCTGCAGAGCGTCAAAGCGGCCAAAACAGCCTCAGTGAAGGCTTCAGAGACCGCTCCTGTGGCAGTGAAGAAAGAGCCCGGCCTTCTGGCGGCAGGCTCTGTGCTCTCGCTGGACGGTCGAGGCCTGAGATTGAAAGAAAGCTTGAAGAAAGAGCACTGCGATCTTCTTGCGAGGCTCCAACATGCTCTCAACGCCTATGACGACGACTACAACTTCACCGAAAAGAAACAGCACGCAGGGAAGCAGAAGTCCCTGAACCTCATCCTGTCGGCGGTCTCGAACCAGGTGAAGCGCGTAGAGAATAGCGCCAACAAGTCTGCCTTCTCAGACGAGCTTGGAAACTTCGAGGCCTTGAAGGCATTGGTTGCAACAGCCATGGAGTTCAATTCGGCCTTGGGGGGCACGTCAAGCAACTTGAAAGCCCTGGAAGAGGGGTACGCCCAGTTGTCGCCTGAGGGTCTTCGTGTGGGGTGTTGCTTCTGGTTCAAGCTCCTTGAGACGAAGTTGGAGGAGATGATTCTTTACCGGAATCTTGCAGGGTATGTGGGTCTACTCACCGAAGAGAGCTACGAGGCTGGGATTGTGCGTTTGAAATAATACAAGCCTCACGTGTTATTTGCGCGTTTGTGTTGATGTAGAGGCTGCAGAGGTTTCACGTTTCGACGTTTAAGCTTAGAAGTGGGTTAGTCTCGGCCTCGCTGCCTATATACACCCTACAGGACCAAAAAAAAGAACCTAAGGAGTAGTAAGGAGTCAAGGGTACTTCCGGATCTGTAACATAAGCCGGCCTGATTAACTCATGACTCATGACACAGGTGGACAAGTTGAAGGGCATGGGCAAGTTGGCAGACGTGAAGTCTTTTATCCACGCAGATGTGGAAAGTAGGATGACGGCTTTCTTGAGCAAGGAAGACGTGCTGAAGCATGGATCGTGGGGTCGCGAGCAGGCTCGGCTGCTGGCCGCGGAAGTGTGCCAGGCTTATGAAGGTGAGAACGCCTTGCTTTCAGATGTATCAGGCACCGCCAGCTTGATACGAGACCTCTTGCAGAAGGACGACCTGCAAGCCATGAGTGCGGCCTTGGAGCGTTTCAAGAATGTGGATGAAGATGAGGTCCTCGATGATGGACTCTTCCAATTCCTTCAAAAGCACAAGACCGGCATGGCCATCATTGCAGACTGCACAAAATGCATCCAGGAAGGCGAGGTTCAATTGCAGGGGGAGTTGTTTTTGAAGAAGCTGCAAGAGGCCTTGAACAGCATCAAGTCAGTTGAGGATCAGATGACTGCCTCCGCCATCTCTGATGTGGTGAAGACCTTCTGGGATTTGAAGTCAAGCAAAACTGTCCCAAACATGGTCTCGAAACACAAGGTGGCATTAGATGTCTTGATGAAGGACTTCTGGCGTTTGGTCAGCTCTGGTGTGAACAACATGCTCAGCAGCACATTGGCATCCTGCCTGGAATTACTTCTGGACCAACTTGATAGGAAGCGGCAAGGGCATGGAACGTCGAATGAGTCAAATGCCAATGGCTTTAGTGACTCGCATGAGACGGAGTTTGCCGAAGTGTTGCGGGAGATGAAGTGTGAGGCCCTATTGAAGCACGAGTTTTGGAAGCAGGCAGGCAAGTGCCTTCCGCAGACCTTGCAACAAGACTTGACCAGATTCGAGAAGGTGAGCATCACGGTCTCGGACCTGGCTTCGTATGTGTTTTGTAAGGAGGATAAACTCCGTGCGAGAGAGGTGACCTCAGACAACCTCAAGGAGTGGGCCAGTTGCGATGTTGAAGTGTGCCGGTTCTTGAAAGAGCCCGCCTTGCTGGAAGCCTTCCAATCTGTCTTCATGAAAGTTGCAGCAGACGAGCTTCACTCTAGGGCAATGGCCGTTTTCGAGCGGGTTGGCTGTTTGGTGGATGCATGCCTTTCTCAGGTCTCTGGCTTGAACAGTATGGCCTTGTCCTTGGCTGATGTGAAGGAGAAAGACGTCTCAATGTTGGGGAAAGGTCTGTGGACGCCTGTGCTGACATGTTTCGTGCAGGCCTGGTTTGCAGCAAACTGTACAATGGCGAAACTATGTCGTCATTTCTTGTTTTTTGTTCATAATTCACAAGCCAACCACCCAGAGCTGTCTAATCGAGGAGAACTGTAGCAAGTCCATAATTTATGTCGTTAAGTCCTTAAGTTTCCGTGCAGACCTCGGGTCTGACTTTCTCGGCAATGTGCTTCGATCATTCTGGTCTTGGGTGTTATTTTGAATTGCGAATTATTCTGACATATTCTGACTGACTCGACTCATTTGAAACATTTGATTCGTTTGTTCTACTGTCATGCAGTCGTCGAAATAGTCTAAACCGTTTCATCTGAGCGAGGTCGCGAAATGCACAGTGCTAGCCTCCCAGAACTCGGGTTCCTTGGCTGACGTCATGGCTGCGGTGGAAGCTCAGAGGCAGTGTGCAGACGGTGCCAGAGGTGCCAGCGAGCGTTGTCGGAATGAGACAGACGTGGACTCAGATGGCAAGTTTGCTGCCACGAAGCTGGGGTGCGAAGATTTCCAGGCTTGGCTTGCCAACCTTGGTGATGAGCTTCTGAAGAAGCTGTTCCTTCTTGCCCTGGATGAAAGGACGCAATTGAAGGAGGCGTACGACAAAGGCCAATCCCTATTAGACAAAGTGCCACCATTCAGTCTGGACAATGAGGACAGGTACCGCACGGTCATGGCGAATATACACAAAAGTTTCGCAAGTGTGGGCGGCAAGCTACGGGAACACGCAAAAACGGCAGATCGAGTTAGAAAAGTCGTGCCTGAAGGAGGGGTAGACACGCTGAGTCCCGGGCAGACTGTGGCTTCTGAGCCCTCGCAGTCCACGGGGCTTCTCGAGTGGTTTTTTGCTGCTGAGCAAGCCCAGGCCTTGGGACACACCCTCGTGTGCCACCTCAACGTCTATGCCATGGTCACTTTGTTACGGTCCCCCGTCATGGGAGCCAAAAGCGACACCGGCAAGAAGCAGGCCAAACAGTTGCAGGACATAATCCGCACCCTTCTCGAGAAAGACCTGCTCGTGACACCTCCTCATTCGCAGTTGCCCCTGTCAAGCCTACTGAAGTTGTGCAAGGATTGCGAAGACGCGGCGTGGGCCTGAGCTTCCCAGATTCTGTGCGCTTGTGCTTGTGTGTGTGTGTGTGTGTGTGTCTGTCTCTGTGTGTGTGTGTGGAGCAATGAGTGATCAGTGATAAGTGATAAGTGCTACTTGTGATGTGTGATGTGTGATGTGTGATGTGTGATGTGTGTGTGTGTGTGTCATGGAGCCTTAGGGTTTAGGGGTTTAAGGGTTTGGGTGTTGCTTTAGGATTTTAAGGTTTAGGGTTTAGGGTTGAGGGTTTAGGGTTTCGCAGGGACTTGAGGATTCAATAAGTTGGGAAATGCCCCTGCGTTGCCCGAATGTATATGTCTAGTTAAAGACACCGACTAGCAAGGCCCGGTAAAGGTACGGGAAGACGTTGACCGCAAGCCTATGTATGCTTGTTATCAGTCTCTGCTTCGATTAGATGGGTCGCTCTTCTGAAGTTCTTGTTCTTGTTCTTTTTGCATGGTACCAGGTCAAGCGAACCGTCGGTAAATGTACTGTGGTTGTGGACGAGAAATGGCCGAAGTGCGAAGAGTCCGTGAAGAAGCTGAAGGAGTTAAGTGAGCTACCCCAAGTAATCCCGACCCCAGCTCAAAAGAAGCCCGATGAGTGGACCGTGGAAGGCAACGGAAGGCGGCTGAGGAGGAAGGTGTCTATCCCAGACTTAGCAAGCGCGGCCACTGCGGCCACGCCCGCAACAAGTGGAGCTGCTGAGGCAAAACCTTCTCCGCCCTCAGGGCTGGGCGTTGTGTCCTGCGCAAGCCACGGGCCCGAATGCCCAGATCCGTCGACACCGTCCCAGGCAACCCAAGACAACAAGCAGCCGCTGTCGCCGAATACGGAGAAAGTCATGCTCCGAGCCCTGGAGCAGAATCTCTTCGAGGAGGAGGAGGAGGACATATCCAAGCAACAACTTGTGGTTCCGGAGCCGGCTTCATTCGCTGACAGTGACAGTAGTTCCACGGTGCGCAAGGTCCTGGATACCGATACGATTGGCAAGCCAGAAGCACCCGAGAAAAATGCAAACATGACAAAAGACCAAGATGGCACAAAAGAGAAAGACTCTTCGAAGAAGCACAAGAAAGACAAGAAGAAAGACAAGAAGGAGAAAGCTGAGAAGAAGGACAAAGCCGAGAAGAAGGACAAGGAAGGGAAGAAGGACAAAGATGGGAAGAAGCAGAAGGAAGTGAAAAAGGAGAAGAAGGAGAAGAAGGAGAAGAAGGAGAAGAAGGATGAGGAAGGCAAGAAGAAGAAGAAGAAGAAGAAGAAGGAGAACGAAAAGAAAGACGACAGCAAGCAAACGGACCAAGACAAGGAGGCAGCTGCAAAGAAGCGGAAGCTTGCCGAGCCTGCCAAGACGGCAGCCCCAGAGCCTGCTGCGCCGAGTGGAGGGCGTGGCCGGGGTCGCGGCCGTGGCCGCGGCAGAGGCGGTGCTGTCGGGCAGGGCAACGATGGCAGAACGGAAGGCAGGACAAGGGCGGCTTTGGCTAAGTTAGACACGACAAGCAGAATGCCTCTGGCAAAGATGTTCGCGTCCATGAAGGTCGAAAAGAAGTAGCAACCTCGGCCTTGGGCCTGGCATGCGAAAAGGTGAGCGCCGAAAGGCGAAAGCTTGCAGACAAGGACGACTTTCGAGAGATCATTCGTGTAGGCCTGCTTCTCACACAGCAGTTCAGCAGTAAGACCCCATGAATGTGACTGTACAGCATTGTGCCCTGTTGCCTGCGCCGGCTTGTCAGAAAAGACTGCGAGCACATGTTTCGTTGATGCTGCGTGCGAGTCTTGTTGGTATGATATGTGTAATGTTCAGTGATGATGTTACATTTTCATGTTCATATTAATATTCATGTTCATGTGATTCATGTTCGTGTTATGCTCATGTTTATGTTCATGTTCATGTTCTCCTGCAAAGAGCTGGTTGACGGTGCCCGGCATTTCCCTGAAGGATCGCAGCGTCAGCCGGCGAAGCAACTAGGAACTACCCAAGTCCAGTGGGGGATGTAGATAAATCTGTAATTCCTTTTCAGTTTGGTTTGTGGAGTTTTTTGGTTCAGCTTAGGCTTAGGGTCAGTGCTGGAACGGTTTCGGTTAAAGTCGTGGGTTTTTGTGAGACCTCTCCGCTCGGCTGCACGGAGCGTTGTTTCAAGTTTGCCATGCAGCGCGAAGGCGAAGGTGCGACAAAGCGGGCCTTAAGGCGCCACGCCACGGTGGATGGCACGAAGCTGCAAGAGCAGATGGACCTAGCTCGCACGCGGCAGATTGCAGCAGAGACCTTGCACGATGGCACTTGGTTGTTGCAAGCAGCTCGCGAAAACAGCAACATCGTCTCGGACTTGACAAACCGGCCACTTTTTCCATCACGGTCTCTGACCTGGGGATCGTGCTGCAGTGGCTCCGAAGGCGTTCGGTTTGTCTTTGAGGCCCTCCAGCTGCTTGCAGCAGAACATGGGCACGGCATCACTTTCCAACACATGTTCAGTTGCGAATCTGCACCTGAGAAGCGGCAATGGATTCAGCTTGTGTCTGAATTTGCAGGCCCGGTCATGCAGAAAATTAAATCATGTTTGGATGGAGGTGTCGAGGTCGAGGACAACGAGGACAATCTCATTGCCCGTGAGCGCTCGCCCTGCCTCTTCACGGACATATGTACCTTGGGCGGTAGCCATAGTGAGTGCGTGGCTCATGGGCCCAACCATCAAGGCACTTTCAACTCTAGTGGGGTCTCTGAGCAAGGAAGGGGTCGTTGCCCTGTCCCACAGGTGGATCTTCTAGTCGTTGGTACAAGCTGCAAGGATATGTCGCGAGCCAACAACAGCAGCAGCAAAGGTCGAAGTCCTCCTGTCTTGCTACAGGAGAAGTCAAAAGGCGGCAGCGCGCAGACTTTCCAAGGTATGCTGGCTTTCATTGATGCTCACTCCCCTGGCATCGTACTGTTTGAGAATGTTGATGCCATGGAGGACAAGACAGGGGGCAACAGCAATAATCTGGATATTGCCCTAGCTGAGATGAGCAATAGAGGGTATGAGAGTCAGGTAATCATGACAGACGCCTCTACGATGGGCCTTCCTGCACGCAGAAGACGTGTCTACATTGTGTTTTTGAGAGTTGCAGGCAATGCTTTGGTGGACTTTGCCCAGCGTTCGATGACAGCCATGTTTGCCACGTTAAGAGCCGCCATGTGTGTTTGCGTACGCTCTGCTTGTTGCGGCACGGAGATTTTCTTGCCAGATGACGATGCAGCAGTGCTCTCGGAGCTTGAGGTCCGTCAGCAGAAGCGGGCAAGGCAACAAGAACTGGCTCAGAAGAGTCCACCTGCGGCTCAAACGTGGATGGACTCTCACTTCAATTTTGCACGAAGCATCAAGTATCGTTGGGGCGAGCCCGTGCCCCAAGATCTCAAAGAGAACCCATGGTTCCGGACCTTGACAGAGAGAGAGCAAGATGTGTTGAGATTGTGTCGCGTGCAAGCCCATCAGCTGCAGAGAGATTCAACACCAATACTTTTCACGGACGTGTCGCAATCCATTGTGAGGGCACTTACCCCATCATTTGATGGCAATGACGGCCATCATGTTTTGCCCACCGTGTTGCCCCGCATGCTCTTGTGGCACGACCAAATTGGACGTCTCCAACTTGGTCGTGAGGCTTTGATGTGTCAAGGCTTTCCAGCTGTGCCGTTCTTGAATCACTGCGAATCCGTGAAGCGGCCTCAGGCCTGGTCCCCAAGCGAGAACCTCCTGCAAGATTTAGCGGGAAATGCGATGGCGCTCCCAGTCCTACTGGGGATACTCCAGAGCATGTTTGTGTCCTTTTCTTGGCAAGGCTCGGCTGACATAGACTTGGCCGACGAAGAAACAAAACCACCTCGAAGGGCCGTCAGTGAAGAGGCGTGCCTTTAGTGATGTTTCTTTTCTTGCTTTCTTGCTCCATGTACTCTCATGTGAAATATTTTCGTAGTTGTCATCCAAGCTTGTCGTTGTGAAGGACATCCACACGGCGCTCGCTGCTATCAACATGGTCTCTGACCCTGGTCCTGCGCAGAGGGTAGAGCCAGAGCAATCCAAGTCCGTTTCAGTAAGATCGGCTCTGCAAAGCCGCATTCTCAAGCGAGCCAGGAAGAACCTTGAGGGTTCCGACCTTTAGCCAGTAGCTTCAGCCGCTATTACCACTATTAGCCCACCCACCGCCAGGAAGGCCCGCGGGAGAAAAAACAGACAGCGCGTTCAACAAGCAATCGTTCTTGCTTCTTGGTTTTGCCAATGTGGTCCTTGTGACTTAGACTTGCCGGCCGTGAGGTAGCCATATATAAGATGTCTGGATCATTAGCCAAAAGGACGAACATCAGAATAGAATGTTTTTGAAACCATGTTCGGGATTTTTGTGTTTTTGGGAGGTTTTTGGCAGAAATTCTTTCAATTTTACAACATTTTCGAGAAAGATTTTCGAAAAATGTTTTCCTCTTTTTTTTGTGTTTTTTCATATGCAACATGACCTATATAGCCCTAAACCCACAGGCCTCCTGAAATCACCCAAGCTTTTGGTGTGGCGTGTTCACCTTTTCAGCAGCACTGTCCTGTCAAGTCCGTATACAAGGACAACAGGGCCCTACTAGGACCAAGAAGTAGGCCCTTATTCCTTTCATCTTTAGGGTTCGGGTTCCCTTAGAAGCTCCTTGAAAACAACAACGGTACCCCTTTCTTACTCCAACCCCAACTATCTCCCTACTTGCAGGTGCTGGAACCCTGAGCCCTGGGCCATAACTTCTGCGTGGAACTGTTTCGTTAACTTCCCGGGTTTAGGGTTTAGGGTTTAGGGTTTAGGGTTTAGGGTTTAGGGTTTAGGGCTTCCCCGCATGAAGCCTTCGAAACTCCAGCCTACCTAGAAGGCCGATTTGATTTGAGGCTCAGTGTTTGTGTGGCCCTA
>CAJNDS010000687.1:0-82500 GCA_905221605.1 Symbiodinium natans
TAAATTGATATTTTTGGGAAAATTTTATAATCCAAATACATCAATTCTATCGAGTACTCGCCCGAACCGATACCATCAAAACTACTATTCTCGAAGAACGATCATTTCTCAATATCGAAGTGGTAGATTACATCCATAATTTATGAATGAATAGATGCATGACATGAATGAATATGAAATGAAGTGAACACACGTGATATGAATGTTTGTAAAAATTTAATATTCATTGTCGAATTGGAGATATTCAAAGAGAATCTCTTTCTGTATAATCGATAATGAGTTTCAAAGAAGCATTTCAGCCAAATTTCGAGCCTGTCAATATTGATGATGTCCATGACACGGGTAGGAAGTCAAAATACACAGAAAACATCTTTTTCCCCTTCCATTCATCTCTGGTCTCTGTCGTCTGCAAGCTCTCTCGCAAAGAGAGAGCCAATGATTAAACCCCTGCAAAGCAAGTCAACCCACCCACTCACCTATGTGGAAGAAGGCGACTATGGACAGGCATTGCGAGTCGTGGTTGCAACTAGCTTCCAGAAGCTTAGTTTGTGATGAAGTTAGGAGTTCAACCATGGACGAGCAGTGCCCAACTAAAAGTGTTCTTGTCCAACTAAAAGTGTTCTTGTGCCCGTGGCACAAGGGAGGTGCACACTATACACTGCACTACACCCTCAGCCTTGGGCCTGTATGCCTTTCACTGAGTCCACAAAAGTCCCCAAGCAGACTCCCAAGAGCCAAAAGGCGAGATCGCGGAACGATCCCGGCACAGATTCACACGGCATTCAGCTCTGAATCTGATCTAACTTGGCGGGATTGGGCGGGACCTGACAAAGCGGAAGATGCCAGGGTCAAGAGATGGACAGTGTCCCCAATTGGCCTCAGTAGCTCTGCTGACCCTCTGTGAAGACGCTTCAGCCTAGATGACACTGTGTCCCAATGACCCCCAGCAGGCGTGCCAGCGTTCTATGAAGCCACAATTCCCTCTGGGAAAGGCTCCCTTCATGCCGCATGTGCTAATTACAGCATGGGGCAGCCGCTGTGCTTCTAGGCTGCCCCTGACCTGTATGGCCCCCACACTCATGGCAGGAAGCGCAGGCGGAGCCTCTCGAGGGATGCGGCCAGGTCGACGCCAGGTGTTGTGTTCCCTGCTCGGCTAGCAGACTGGTGCATCACCTGGCCGACCAAGTTGGAGAAGTTCATCCGCGCAAGTGTCTTCTGGAGGTTGCGGAGGTCGCGGTCTGTCAGTACCAAAGGCCGTGCGCCCGCGGATTCCTGTGCCATGATGTCGAGAATCTCCCCGGCCTCGTCGAGAAAGCCTCCCTGCTCAGCCTTGCTGCGGCAGTCGTGCATCACCAGCCCAACGAACTGCGGCCGGCTGAGAGCTTTGATCATGCTGCGCTGCCTCTTGTCGAGCTTTGGTGGCTTCTCCGTGTGCTCCATGTGGCAGTAGTCACACGCCTGGCCGTTCTCACAGTTCCCGGCGATGAAGTAGATGCACGGGCGCCGGCACACCTCGGGGTGCCCAAGACTACCCTGACTGGGCAGTGGGAAGAACTCTGCCATGCTACTCGCAACCTCAAGGCCCTCGAGATCACTCCCCCCTGGGCTGTCTGCAAACTCCACCTCCGAGCTCACCTGGCTCTTGGGGCTGGAGCATGCTGTGGTGGGCGTCCCATCTTGGAGCTGCCTGGTCAGGTCCGCGGTCTTCTCGGAGAGAGTGCCCACATAGGTGCGCATGGCTTCCTCCTCGCTGGCAGCCTCTTCGCTGAAGCTGATGCGGCGCACGCGCCCTGGTGGCGAGCTGCGTGCGCGGGCCCTGCGCGAACTGCCCGCCATGTCCTCGAACTCCTCCTTCACGTCGATGAAAGTATTCCGATATTCGAGTTCCACGGCCATGGCGGGGACTGGCCTACTTTCCTTTCAGGGCAAGATGCACCAAACTGCGAGGTTTTTGTAGGCCAAAAAGCTGCTGCCACGTCGGCACATCCTCACGAATCCTCGAAATAGGTTACCATACTGATATAGTACTGTACTGACTAGATTGTACCAGTTTACTACATGTTTTAGCCATTTGAGTGTCTTAACAACAATGTAGTCTGTCGCATCCGCTGTCAGCCCGCACGATCCCTTGGTACCTTTTCTGACTTGCGTAGGGGCCACCTCACCGCATGGTCAGGCGTCCTGCCCAGGTGGCTGAACCTGGCAGGTCCGGGAAATTTTCGGGTCGGTGGTGGATTTTTGCCGGAATGTCTTAATCATCCGCGAGCTTCTCAGCCTCATGCCGCGAGTCCTCTTTAACTGTGATTGGGGCGGGCGCTCGACTGTACATTGCCGGCGAAGCCAGCAAAGCCCGTCTGTCTTCACGGCGCGTTTTGTGCCAGAGCAAAGTGATCCGGAATAGCGGCGCTGTGGCCCGGGCTATCCGGAGTCCGCTCTACTGAAAACGCGTGGACAGTGCGATTGCAATCTTCCTGAGAGAGCGAGCTGCTGACATGAGCCAATGAGAAACCACACAAGCTGAAAAGATGGCTCAGCGTTATTATCGCTTATCGCTGCAGGGTGTTTAGGGTTTAGGGTTTAGGGTTTACGGTTTAGGGTTTAGGGTTAGGGTTTAGGGTTTAGGTCGAGCCGGGCATCGTCCAGGTGTAGAACGGCAGCCTGATTGCCAGATCGCAGATGCGAAGCTGAGAAGACCTGGCACCATTCAAATCACCTTCAAACCCTGCTGTAGGGTTTGGGGGTTTAGGGTTTAGGGTTTCGGGTTTGGGGTTTCGGGTTTAGCGTTTGGGGGTTTCGGGTTTAGGGTTTGGGGTTTCGGGTTGAGGGTTTAGGGTTTCGGGTTTGGGGTTTAGGGTCTCAGGGTTTTAAGGGTACTTCCTAGCCTCCCCAAACGACACGCTGGCGGGGTAATTGGGTTCCAAGCTGGTGAGCAAGGCTCAAACCCCCCAAACCTCCCCGCACGTGCAGCACAGTGGCTGTGAGGCAAAGGCCACCGTGGCTTTCCTTGAAGAATGGAGTATATGTCCGAATAATTGAGGTACTTGTACCTTAAAACAATGGGGTATATGTCCAAAAATTGAGGTACATGGCCCTCTTACGGGCACAAAGGTTAAAGTAGGCAAACCCTTTATTGGGGTTAGAGGTTTTAGGGACTGGGTGCGGGCAACCCGATGCCAGCAACACCCTAAACCCTAAACCCTAAACCCTAAACCCTAAACCCTAAACCCTAAACCCTAAACCCTAAACCCTAAACCCTATAAACCCTAAACCCTAAACCCGAAACTAAACCCTAAACCCTACTAAGTGCCCATACTCATCCCCGCGCCCCCCCCCCCCCCCCCCCCCCCCCCCCCCCCCCCCTCGCCCCCCGCACAGGTGTGAAACCCGAACCGGCTGTACTTACTATGGTGTGTCCCCTGTATTCCCGAAACTCTAAACCCTGAATGGAAGGCACCAAAAATGGCCCCGAAAAAGATGTTTCCGGGACGGCCCCAAAAAGGTTTGCGAAAGGGCCCCAAAAAACCGGGAGGGCCCACGAGCTCCAAAAAATCACTCAAGAAGAAACCTAAAGCCTACAGCCTAAAGCCTAAACCCCAAAAGAAACTCCCAGAGGACGGTGCCCAACAAATGCCCCAAAAAGGTTGCCCCCAAAAAGGTTGTCGGGAGGGACCCAGAAAGGCCCCCGCAAGGGCCGACCAAGAAGCCCCAAAAGGCTCATAAGGACTCCAAAGGCTTCGTCCTCGCCCCCAAAATTTGAACATAGCTTCGAAAACCGTTTCGGTCAAACACGTCATTGGGACCCAAAACCCTCAACAATTTCTAATAGACCCTAAACCCTAAACCCTGAACCCTAAACCCTAAACCCTAAACCCTAAATCCTAAACCCTAAACCCTAAACCCGTTGAGAAGCGCTGCAAACGAACCCAGACCAGGCCCAGGCTCAAAGCAGCCATCCACGCAAAGCTGCCGCGATCGGACCTGAGGTTGGGGTTTAGGTTTAGGGTTTAGGGTTTGGGGTTTGGGGTTAGGGTTTGAGGTTTGGGGTTTGGGGTTTTTGGGTTTTGAGGTTTCAGGTTTAAGATTTAGGGTTTGAAGTTTCAAGTTTAGAGGTTCCGGAAAATTAGGGTTTGGCGTTTGGGCATATGACGCTTAAGCCCCCAAAAGGGAAAACATTAAAAAACAAAACAAAAACATCCCAAGACATCTCCCAGGGGCCAATAGCGAGAAGTTGTTGGCCTCGAGGAAGGCGGCCGTGATGTCCTCAGGGTTCAGGGCTTGCTGGTGTAGGGGTTTGGGGATTTAAGGTTTAGGGTTTGGGGATTTAGGGATTTAAGGTTTAGGGTTTTGGATTTGGGGAGAAGGTTTAGGGTTTAGGATACTTCTGAATCGCAGCCCTGAGGTGCCTTTAAGACTTTAAGAGGCGACTCATTGCATCCGAAACCACTTTTCCGGGTAAACCCTAAGCCCCCAGAGCCCCCTATATAACCCTAAGCCCTCAGCCCTCAGCCCTAGCCCTAAGCGTTGACCCCAGCATTGTCATGGGGAATAACACGATCCCTTTCGCTTCCTTGATATAGAAACTACCCAGGAACGCCAAGCAACCAGACGGAGGAAGGCTCCCTGCCACAGACCCAGAAGCCTAAACCCTCAAGACAAAATACATAAACATATATTTCTGAATTTCCCATGCTGTTTGTTTAAACAGCTGACAAACAGAGTCTGAATAAATCCGCCGAGGCCTCGGGCCGATTGTCAGAACAGGCACTCTTCGCAAAGCCATCGGACCCTTTTTTTACCTGGAAAGGGTACCCCCCCGTGGGCGACCACAATCTGAATGCTAGGACCAGGGGCAGTTGAAGCCCCGCCTAGCAGGCCCCCCCCCCTTTCCCCCCTGTCCCCCTCCCCCCGCGCCCTGCACCCCCCCCCCCACCCCCTGCCTCCCCCGCCCCCCCCTTTTGCTTGAAAGGCCTGGCTCAACTTTACGATCAATCCAAGCCGAACCGTCTCAACCCTCAACCTTGAACCTTGAACCCTAAACCCAACAAACCCTAAACGCCAAACCGTGAACCTTGAGCCCTAAGCCCTCAACCCTAAACTAACCCTCAACCCTAAAGCCCAAACCATAAACCATAAACCCGGAACCCTAAACCCTAAACCCCTTCAAAAAAAGCGTTTCGCTCAAAGGCTGCGCTCAAAACGTTGTTGGGACCCAAACCCTATGCAACTCCTTTCAACCCCAGACCTTGAACCCTACATGACCCTAAACCCTAAACCCTAAACCCTAAACTCCCAGAGCTGGCAGCCCAGTCTGGGGAACAGGCCGCACCAAACGCGTAGCCGACACTCTTCGGCGCCACGTGCCAGCCTGGCTTTAACGAGACTCCTTCACCCTAAACCCTAAACCCTACACCCGAAACCCTGAATCCTGAGTCCTGACCGCTGGGACGCCACGGTTCTGTCTTCAGCTTTTAGATTCCAGCGTTTGGTATTTTCTAGGGTTTCCAGCAAATTTCTGCGGGTTTTTGGGCTGCTAGGAGTTATCGGTTTTCTCGGATTCCCTCGGGCTTACAGGGGTTCGAGGGCTCACAGTTTCCGAGGCGACTTAGGATTTAAGGGTTTGTTTTGGGAGGCTACGTAGGCATCATACACTCAGCGCCATATCCCAAGCTAGGGAGCGCGGCACGGGTGAAACAAACTCGAACATAGAAAGCTACAAGGGGGTTGTATCTGAACAAGAGGCATTCGATGAGAAACTCGGGGCAAGCCAGTGAACTACTTTGTATTTACTTGTCAAGCCTGTAGGCTGGTTCGGACGATTTTGTCCAATCTTCTCCGCGGCGATGTTCTTCATGGCGTGCGCTTTGGCGATTGTGTGGCTGTTTCGTTTATCATGTCTACTTAGAATGGGTGCCTTGTAGGAGGGTTAAATCAAGATCTGGTGGTATGTTTGCTGGTGGCTAACCCTAAACCCTAAACCCTAAACCCTAAACCCTAAACCATCTTTCGTTGTTTCTTGAAGCCGGTCAGCTCCTGTTTTTCTGTAGAAATTTATCCGTGGTGAAGCGGCTTCTAAATTCGAATAGAACTTGTCTTATATGGTTTAGGGTTTAGGGTTCAGAGTTTAAGGTTTAGGGTTTAGGGTTGAGGGTCATACCTGTCAGCCCTGAGTATGCGTCCTAGTAATTTCATCGTTGACTTTTCCAACATTCCGAGAGGTTTTGAGTCTGAACTCCGTAGTTTTTGATTTTGTTCATGACGCTGTAGTTGTTAGTCTGGGTTGAATCAACATGCGTGGGCGGAACTAACTTTTTCAGCTCATTTTGCGCCAGCTGTATGGAGTCAAGCCCCTACAATACTGTTGAACCGTATCTTTGATTTTGCAGTTGCATTGAACACCTGCAACTTATATTTGATGCTAGCGTTTGCTTTGTTCCAGAATAATTTCATTTGCTTGGCTGTTTTGAAAGCCACTTGGGCATATAAGGTATTCACCCCCTTAATGGCTTAATGTGGGTTCTCTCACATCTGGTCTCTTTAGAGGGTAGGTGCCCCAGGACGTCGCCCAAACGTACCGGGATTTGTCTTACAGCTACACCCTGAACCCTAAACCCGAAACCCCAAACCCTTTAGGACTTTGGGGGTTTTATGGGGCTCAAAGCCACCCGAAGACGACCCTACAACCCTTCCACGATTCCTACCCTAAACCTTATACCCTACACCGTACACCCTGCCTACACAAACCCTGACCCACACTTCCTAAAGCCCAAAGTGAACTCTGGGACGTGGGACGTGGCACCGCCCAGATGGTGCCAAATCGACACATTCGAAACATCCGAAACCCGAAGCCCTAAACCCTAAGCCCCTAAACCCTAAACCCTAAACCCTAAGCCCTAAACCCCTAAACCCCTAAACGCCCCCCAAGCACGTTGGCCTGGCAATTCCGCCGGGTCAGACCAGAGCATGTCGGGAATCGGACCTTCCGAAGGTTCAGGGTAGTGGACTTTGGTTCTTGTATTTTGTGTGGGGGGGGGGGGGGGTAGGGTTTAGGGTTTAGGGTTGAGGGTTGAGGGTTGAGGTTGAGGGTTTGAGGGTTGAGGGTTTTAGGGTTTAGGGTTCAGGGTTTAGGGTTTGAGGGGGTTCCTATCTTCAAACCCTTCCGGCGCGTGGAATGGAGGCGACTTTTTGGCGAATTCGAAGCCCAGAGCTTGGAATGGGGCTCCGGGGGGAGGTCAAGGTTGGCACGCCTGAGGATGCCTGATGTTTGGGGTTTCGGGTTTAGAGGGTTTAGAGGTTTAGAGGTTTAGAGGTTTAGAGGTTTAGAGGTTTAGAGGTTTAGAGGTTTAGAGGTTTAGAGGTTTAGAGGTTTAGAGGTTTAGAGGTTTAGAGGTTTAGAGGTTTAGAGGTTTAGGGGTTTAGAGGTTTAGAGGTTTAGAGGTTTAGAGGTTTAGAGGTTTAGAGGTTTAGAGGTTTAGAGGTTTAGAGGTTTAGAGGTTTAGAGGTTTAGAGGTTTAGAGGTTTAGGGTTTAGGGTTGAGGATTTAGGTCTACTTTAAAACGCGTTGAGAGGCCCTGTGGCGTGCCTGTGTCTCCGTAATCCCCATGGCGATCGAGATCGCGAAGCCCTTGCAAGCTTGGCCCTTGCACGGTTTCTAGTTCAGGCGACAGGCCAGAGTGGACGCAGAAGATCTTCTCCTGAGACGCATCGGAACGAATCAGCGAGTCCCAAAGCAATAAGCTATGCGGTGTGCTCTCTGCGTATGGGTGAAGCACGCCTCATTCCCTACTAAGCCCTAAACCCCTAAACCCTAAACCCTAAAACCTAAACCCTCACGGCCAACCTCCTAGTCTGAGTGTGAAAAGCCGTGAAGGGGCGACTTCTGGCGATCGTGTAAGTGTACAACTGCTTCAAGTCACAGCGCCCGCTCCCCTAAACCCTAAACCCTAAACCCTAAACCCTAGACCCTAAACCCGAAACCCTAAACCCTACCCTAAACCCAATACCTCTAAACCCTAAACTTGCAAGGCTCCTGTTGCTTCGACTCTCACCGACGCAAGGAATTGAAAAATAATGTGTCATGAACCCTTTTGAACCTGGAGGCATATCTTGAACCCTTTGCTATACCCTTTCGGTTTGTGCTTAGGTTCAGCGACGACGTGGGGTCACCGGCCCCAAGCCACACAAATCCACAGTTCCACTTTCCGGCTTCTACCTATAAATATTAATCTAGGTGTGCATGTCTATGAATATGTACATCAAAGAAAAATAAGTACGACTAGGCGGCCCAAAAAACGTACAGACAAAAGGGTACCCTTGTGGCTTACACGCAAAAAGGCCATTCATTCTTGCCAGTTGAACAGGCCATCCATCGTTTGCGGACAAGGTTCATTCACCACAGCTGCAATTGGCAAATGATCAAAGCACTGGCCTGACTTTGAAGGCATGTGTTCTCGGAGATCCCAAGTTCATCTCTTAACCCGAAACTCTAGGGTTTCCGAAAAAAAGGGAGACCTTACTGGGGTCCAAAAAAATGGAATCCTACGATTTGGGGGTCTATATTAGGGGTCCCTGTTTTCGTAAACTCCCAACTCTCCAGGGCACAGAAAGCCTTCCATACTTCAGCACCATCGGAGCGAAACTGGCTCAGGCAGTTGTCAAGGAGGCCATACACCTGTCGCCATCACAGCTTTCAGCAGATCTTAACAGCAAGAAAGGTAACTAAGTGTCATCACACTAAGAAGAATCAGAAAAGACGAAGGACTCGTAATAGTTCTAGTGGTGGTGATGCGCATACGAGTCGTGCAACAGTAACTGTAACATAATCATAGTTCGTAGTAGTAGCAATAACAGTGATGGTAGTAGTAGTAGTAGTAGTAGTAGTAGTAGTAGTAGTAGTAGTAGTAGTAGTAGTAGTAGTAGTAGTAGTAGTACGCACGTCATGGATATCTGACGCTACGTTTTCGTCACAGCACGCATGCAAAAACAAATTTGCCATGTTTCCAGACGTGACATCGCCCGAGTTGCCAGGGCGGCAGACTACTTGTTTCGCGCGTGACTTTCTGATCTTGCATCTTGGCTTCACAGGTTGAAATGTTTTTGTGTGAAAGGGAATATTCAGAGAAACACTGTTGCAGGTGGTATCAGAGGCAGACAGTTGCGCAGCAGACAGTTCTAGGGCAGTGCAGCAGCAGCAGACACTTGTAGGGCGTTTCAACAGTACTTTTGAGCATGGCTCGAAAGCTGGTGAAGGGGCGCAACCAGGGCGTGCAACGTGCTCACAAATGCGTTGCTTGTGGGGGTACTGGAAGCCAAAGTCCTGTACCCTTAAACCCTAAACCCCAAACCCCCCCCAGCTTCAAGTGGAAGCCCAAAAGTCCTGTACCCTTGAACCCTAAACCCAAAAAAATGAAAAACAAACTCAAGACTCGAGCTTTGAAGGGGTAAAGTAAGGAATAACACGGCGTCAATTATCCATGACGCTCTTAGTAGTAGTAGTAGTAGTAGTAGTAGTAGTAGTAGTAGTAGTAGTAGTAGTAGTAGTAGTAGTAGTACTAGTAGTAGTACTAGTAGTAGTAGTACTAGTAGTAGTACTCAGAACAGTATCAGTAATTGTAAGAACAGCGATGATACCAATAATTGCCGAAGTAGTTATAATCACAATACGACGTGCAGGAGGGTAGGTTTGCCCACACATTCGTTCGCAAGAGGGATTTGTATGCTTTTTCATGCAAGTTCCCGTCGCGGCCTTCAGTTGAAAACACAAGGCTCGCAGGAAGGGTTCTCAAAGGATTCCAATGTATTTGCAGAGGAAGTCTGAAAAACAACAAATGTTTTTGCACGGACACATTTTACAACCTTGCAACGCTAAAACCGTTCTGAGGGGCATAGCAGATGTCGCACAAGAAAACCTCCACATTACAAACAAACACATCACAAGTTTGACGCGCTAACTGGTGGAGCTCCCTGAATGTGCCGAACCCCAAAACTACGCCCCTGCGCAGTCCAAACGACGCTTGCCCAGCTTCTACCCCATGTGGCGCGAGCAAACCAGCCCTTCTCCCCCCAATAATAGTTATAATTGTACTACTTAAAATATTGATCATGATGATGATAATGATGATACTGATAATAGGAACAGTCATAACATGCAATAAGTAAAAAACGTAAGAATAGTACTCATAGCAGCCATAGCAAAGGTACTAATGATGATACCTGTGCGATTGCTGATAACCGTAGTTAAAACAGCAATTAAACAAGCATAAGCCATAATTTGAATAACTCCAAAAGAAAAATCGTTACAGTAGTAATGCCAAGAATAATGATAACGTTCATCTAGTCCCAATGGTGTCCGGCGCATCTACCGATTATTCTTAGCATCTTTGTCACTATTGCTACTACTCGTACTAGTAGTACTGTTACTACTATTGCTACTGCCAAGACTAATACTACTATTCATACCTTGCGGTTCGTACTACTATTTACTAAATTGGAGCTGCGTGGCAACGCGAACACAGAGCTCAATAACTCTCAGGTCGTTTCCTGCGTCATCATGCGCTGCTCGCCGGCGCCGCGCAGCAGCGTGACTTGCGAAGGAAAGCGAGCCTTGAGTAGAAGCAGTAGGGCCATCGTCTTGTAGGCATCTGTGCCTGCATCCAGAATCAAGGCATGATGGCGTGGCAGGGGAGTTTGGGCCTAGGGCCTAGAGTCCAAGCTTCAACCTGTTCTCGGAGGGAAGGCCCGCCTGAATGAGTGTAGTCACCCAAGAAGAGATAGCTGGTTTCAGGTATGGGCCCGCACACCTTGAATATCGTGAGCAAGTCATGGATACTACCTCCACGGAGGGATCCCACAACCACCACAGGCGCAGCAACTGCCACGATGTTCTCCTCTTGCCGAAGATGCCTTCAGCAGCTCTCAGTCTTGGGAGGACTTGGGCGAAAGGAGTTGTTTGTTCATGGGTCTCGGAGAACTGCACCAAGCGAATCCCTAAGTGTTTATCTCTCCTTCGCTCTCTCTCGCGCTCTCTCTCTCTCTCTCTCTTTTCGAAATCTTTGCCTCGCAGCAGCAGCGCAAGCTTGCTTGCATTCCTCCGGGGTCAAACTGCCACCTGCAAAGAGCTTTGCCAGCAACTGGCTCTGGGCTTCCATTTCCAGGACCCGCTCTCGCCAGGTCAGGCACATCTTCTTTCCACCGATGCAGCCCTTGCTGAGATCCAGCTGCCTAGCCGAGCGCACCTACAGCAAGCAGGACACCACCCGGTCACCAGTCTCGCACTGGCCACTCAAGCCCCTGCAACACTAAACCCTAAACCCTAAACCCTAAACCCATTTTCATCTTCTGCAGCCGAGGAGCTGCAAGGCAGGCAGAGCGACTCCACTGCGGTAGCAGCATTGCCTTGGCAGCCCAGTAACCATACGAGCCGGGCACCATTTTTTTTTGGTCGGTTCCTGCGAATAAGGGAACTCAGAACCCCCCCCCCCCCCCCGAAACCCTAAACCCTAAACCCTAAACCCTAAACCCTAAACCCTAAACCCTAAACCCTAAACCCTAAACCCTAAACTCAAAACAAGTAAAGTGTACCACTGGGCTACCAAGTTGCGCCTCTTGGAGACAGCAGCTCTGCAGTGGTCACCAGCGCGACGCCCTGCAACAAGGGGCCTGCCGTCAGACTGTCGTGGGTTCCCCTAGGTTTAGGGTTTAGGGTTTGGGGTTTAGGGTTTAGGCCTCCTATTTTCCTAGGTTCCCCCCAGAAGTAAGGCGATTTAGGGATGAGCAAGCCTATTAATAAAGGTTGTTTAAGGGAGAAACCAGGGGGGGTGTTTTAGAGGGGTTTTGTAGGGAAACCCATGAAACTGTCATCGATTGCAGCGACGGGCACATGCAAAAGCCACGCGAAGGTACATGAACTACAAGGAGGGGGCCCCCTTACTATACGAACTACAGCTAAGGGACTGAACAATTCTAACTCAGGATCCCCATAATCCAATTTAAGGTAAGGCTCTTAAACCCTAAACCCTAAACCCTAAACCCTAAACCCTAAACCCTAAACCCTAAACCCTAAACCCTAAACCCTAAACCCTAAACCCTAAACCCTAAACCCCAAACCAGGGCGGGGCTCCTCCTGGTAGCACTGCTCTGACCTGCTTGGGAAAGTTTTTTTGGGAAGCACTCCCCTGGACCAGCCTTCGACACGACCTTGAGATTCCGTAGCCATCGCCGCAGGATCTAAGAGGATCTCAGGGATGACCGTTTCAGCAGACACGGTGGGTCTCGGGTTTCGGGATGGGGTTTCGGGTTTAGGGTTTTAGGGCTTGGGAGGGCTTAGGGCTTAGGGCTTAGGGCTTAGGGCTGTGTTTGGAAAGCTTGGCAGCGGTGGAGCAAATTGAGCAAACAAGCGTTCTGGGCATACTCTGTTTCTGGCAAATTCATGACCTCGTGACTGACTCATGATGCACCAGAAGCATAACTCCAGCAGGACACATCCTTCTATCGTGACTTCAGCTCAGGATGGCCCCAAAACACTCTGAAAAATATTCCAGAATATGACCCTCTTAAACCCAACAAGGGAAAATAGAAAATGTCCCAAGGGCCTACCCAGCAGCTGTTCTCAAAAGCTCGGCTTTTCGCCACTGTCAATTTCTCTCAGAACTTCGACATGTGCATACCGGCAAGCGGGGTGCACAAGATGAGCTCTAGACTATCGCATTTTGTTTCGAAGCACCCTCCTCGGACACCGAAGCGCTGTCACAACTGAAGACAAGCTAATCGAATGAATGCTGATATTTGCACTTCATGGTGCCCGAAGGATGCCAATGTACACTAGACCTCCTCAGCACTCCTAGCTTTGGCCGCAGCTCAGAAGGGCAAGCGGCGCGGATGAAAGATGGTCCCACAGTAGGGGATGGGTCCGTCAGGGCCGAGGGTGATGGCGCGCACGAGAGAAGCGATGACAATCAGCGCCGTGATGTTCTTGGCCGACATCTTGGCCTTGTCGTACCATGCGGGCTGGTGCTCCTCCTGCATGTCAGCGAGGATGATGGCGAGGAGGAATCCTGCCAGCATTCCAGCAAAGTGTCCTACGAAGTCGACGTTGGGAGAGATGGTGGACATCATGATGCAGCTTGTGACCATGAAGGCGAACCATAAGAACACCCTGGAGCGGCTGTCACCTAGAAGATCCCAGGTCAGCAAGACCTCTGCTGCCCAAACTCCAAGAAGGCCGAACCCGCTGGTGGATGCTCCCACCGCCAGCTTCATGGGATCGACCGCTACGGAGATCAGGTTGCCAAGGAAGCCGCAGAACATGTAGAGGAGGCAGAACTTCCGGCGCCCGAACTGCTTCTCCATCCCGAAGCCGATGCGCATCTGGAAGAAGAGGTTGAAGAAGATGTGCAGCGCATTTGCATGCAGCATCATGGGAAGCATCAGCCGCCACACAGCTCCCTGTGCAATGGCCGGTCCCCAGGAGGCGCCCAGGAGGTACAGGGAGCAGAGCTTTGGGGACCCGTAGGCACTTCCAAGCAACAGCGAGCCGATGTACTCTGTGATCTGGAGCATGGAAACCCGCCAGATGAAGGTATCCTTGGTTGCTCTGTAACTTTTAGCTCCCTTAATATGGCTAAACCCTAAACCCTAAACCCTAAACCCTAAACCCTAAACTTATAAAGTGAATAAAGTTGTAGTAAAGTCCCACCTAGTATCGGTGTTGAAGTTCGGCAGCAGGGCATCTAAGAGGCTGAACTGCGCTGGCGGCCCGGGCGGTGATTGGGGCCGCTCGGGAAGGAGGGCATTTGTCCCCTGATTCCCCTGCATGGCGGCTGCCAGGGGGGGCGCCGGTGGTGTGAGGGAGGGAGGCGGCGGCGTTGGGACCATCATCGCCACCTTGAGCAGCGCGCCTGGGGCCAAGGGCGCCAAGGCCGTGCTCGCCGCGGCCGCGCCCAGGCCGGCGGTCAGCCCCAAGGCGAGGGCGGCATCCTCAAAGCTGTACTTGTAGGAGGGCTTCTCCGTGGAGCGGCATGAGATGGTGCTGCACTGCAGGAACCCGCCTCGGAGCAAGCAAGATGCTTAAAATGATCTCTAGCAGACTCTAGCAAGTCGAGCAAACTGCAAGCAAGCCGAGTCTCTTCTCTTGGCAGCACTGGTGACGCGGGACTTCGGCAAGCACGGTACGAAGATGAAGTGTTCCCAAGCCTCCTTTGAACGGCACATGGCTGGAGGCTGCTTGAGCTAGGCCTGTTTGCAACTCCGACAGTTCCGACAAGCAAACTTTACATTCGCCGGGGGTAACGTGCGCTTGCTTCCTCGACCTGAGAGACTGAGAGACAAAGGATGAGATTCACCGCCTGTGGCAGCCGACCTAAGTCCAGGCCTTAGACGTGTCTGCTAGCGCAAATGTTGCCTGCTCTTGCTTTGAACCGAACTCCTCACGCCGGCATGCTAGCTTGGCACCGGCTGTGAGAGCATGCAGGGTACAGTGAAAGTGCAAGCTCAATGCCTACCGACGAAAAGGCAGCCCCACTACTGCAGTCTGCATCTCTCAAAAACGACGACCCAAAATCGCTTCCGCTGCCTCTGCAGTCGAAGTGCCCAGCACAGACCTCTTCAACAGACAAGCTGAGCACGCCGAGGGACATCTAGAAGCACTGACCAAAGGCATGTCACTGACAGCAAAAAAGACCTGCAAAGTGCGTCGAAGCAGTTCCGAATTCTCGCATGGGTCAGATGTGCACGCAGGCATGCCCAATCATGCCCATGCCCAAAGTGTCTGCTCTTAACCGTGTGTACATGGACAGGGCCGCCTGGTCCCTTGGGTGACATTCAGGAAACTACACAAGTCATTGACGTACCTGCAAAAGTGTCACGTGAATACATGAACCCTAACCCTAGACCCTAGACCCTAGACCCTAAACCCTAAACCCTAAACCCTAAACCCTAAACCTTAAGCCCCACTGACTCTTAGCCCTACACAGCCTAGGCCTTGCCTGCTGAAGTCCTCGCCAAATCCTGGGATGAACACCTCCACATCCCATTGCAGGGTGGAACAGTCGGGTTTAGGGTTTAGGCCTTAGGGCTTAGGGTTTAGGGTGCAAGATGCACAAGAAAAGGATTCTTGACTTGTCTACTGGAGTTCCTATCAGTTTTATTCAGATTCCTATTCGTTCTGCCCGGATTCCTGTTGCTTGTTCATAGGACTCCTACTTGTTTTCATACGAGTAGGATTCCGATCAAGGTCTTCGTAGAAATAATTGAAATGTTGACTGGATAAGAATAGGGATCAACCGCAATCCTTATTCGAACGACAAGAACAACAACAAGAAGACAAAGCTGCAATAATCACATGGCAATAACCATGTCAGAATGGTGCGAATCAAAGCTGTATGCACAGGACGCTACCTTTTGCATCGCGCGTTGTTTTTGTTGGTTTTGGGCATACGTTTCCGATTTTGTTTGGGCATTCAGGCTCTGTGCGATTTTGCTGATTTTCAAGCCAGTTCGTCGCGCAGCGTTTGCCGCCCCTCACACGAGCACGTGGTTGCTTGCATGATGTCGGTGCGTGCGCTGAAAAGGCTGCAACTTACGATTTTTCAGGCAGTCAACAGTTCACCCAAGCCAACCTTGGAAACTCAGGAAATTCCTGGCCTTCAAGTCCGGGAAACATGGGAACTTTCAAGGCACCTACGGGCTTCGGACTATCTTTTTCTCAGTCCGCGCCCACATGGGAATGCTTCCAGCACGCAACAGCAGGCACACGAACTCACCCAGAGCTAGCCACTGCAGCATCTAAGCTACAGCAAAACAGTCAGAGATGGCTGGTTTTGAGGGGAAAAGGGACTTCAGGAACGTGCTGATGTATGGTTTCGGGTTATGAGTTGAGGGATCCACAATTGCCTCACTTACGTAACCACCCCCCACCCCCAGCTACTACTCATAATGTCAATAACAAAGCTCACTTCACTAGTTGCTGCAGCAGCAGCAGCAGCAGCAGCAGCAGCAGCAGCAGCAGCAGCAGCAGCAGCAGCAGCAGCAGCAGCAGCAGCAGCAGCAGCAGCAGCAGCAGCAGCAGCAGCAGCAGACAGCAGCAGACAGCAGCAGACAGCAGCAGACAGCAGCAGACAGCCTGAATGGTGGGCCTGAAGCGCCGTCTTCTGTGGACGATAACTCGGTTTGGTGTTCGGACCTAACACCTTCACCCCACAATCCTCCAAACCCCATGAGTTTAGGGCTTAGGGTTTAGGGGTTCAGAGTTATATCGCTCCCACTCTCCGGGTCAGCATTGACAGGGCCTGCCTCGATGCAATCCCAGGTCATCTGCCTCAAGCACATTCGGAATTCATGCCTACAGCCCCCAAGTTTTCAGGGTTTAGGGTTCAGGGTTTAGGGTTCAGGGTTTAGGGTTTAGGGTTCAGGGTTTAGGGTTCAGGGTTTAGGGTTTAGGGTTCAGGGTTTAGGCTTCTTTTTCTTCCTGCAGGGTTACTTATACAAGCCGCCTTTAGGGGGGGGTGTACCAGGTGGTAGGGGTCTATGAGGCCTAAGCTACGAGAGACTTTGACATGCCCGTTGTCGCAGAACGCATTGAGAAGGCGGCCACCACACCGGCCGAGAGGCCGTGTCGTTTGGCTGCGCCGCCTTGCCACAGCTTAGGGTTTAGGGTCTATAGGGTATAGGGTAGGGTTTAGGGTTTAGGGTTTAGGGTTTAGGGTTTAGGGTTTAGGGTTTAGGGTTTAGGGTTTAGGGTTTAGGGTTTAGGGTTTAGGGTTTAGGGTTTAGGGTTTAGGGTTTAGGGTTTAGGGTTTAGGGTTTAGGGTTAGGTTTAGGGTTTAGGGTTTAGGGTTTAGGGTTTAGGGTTTAGGGTTTAGGGTTTAGGGTTTAGGGTTTAGGGTTTAGGGTTTAGGGTTTAGGGTTTAGGGTTTAGGGTTTAGGGTTTAGGGTTTAGCGTTGAGGGTTTAGTGTTTAGTGTTTAGGATGAAAAAAATCGAGGGGCTGGCGCTTAATCGTCCATGGCTGTGGGTTCCAGAGAGCCAAAACAATGTGCGAAGTGTTGACTTGTGAGATTTCGCAAAGCAATGCCAAGAAACCCTGCCACTTTTTTTACTCCAACCCATCCAATCCCCAAAATCACCGGGGCAACTCTTTGTGCGATCGCACGCCTTAGGCGAGACGAAGCCCAGAACATTCGTGCTGACCTCAGCACCGGTTCGTTCTTTGCATACAAAGCTTTCCTGCCTGCATACCGTCTATCGCTGCTACCACGACTCATCTTAAGGCACCTGCAAGGACGCCCAGGAGGTTCTTCAGGGTCTCAGTGGACACTTCCTGCAGCCGTACGGGGCTGTAGAAAACCTTGAGACATACCTGCGCCTGTGTGAAACAGTGTGCTTCTTGGCGCACTGCAACATGGCCAAATACAGCTCTTAGACTAGCGAAGGATCGCTGTAGCTGTGCATGCTTTGCAGAGCGCTGCATCCCCCGTCGCTTCGAAAACTGAAAAGAGCTGACTGCTTCAACACCGAATGAAACTACCCTTGTACGGGCAAGAACCCTTAAACCCTAAACCCTAAACGCTCAACCCTAAACCCGCCTCCAACTCTGCATCGCGGTCGTCGGAACCACGCTTTATAAACTGAAGCATCAGTCTCAGAACCATCAGCCTCGGACTTCAGAAAACAGTTTAGGGTTTAGGGTTTAGGGGTAAGGGCTCACCAACTATAGATCAGGGACTTAGTGCCGAAGTTAGGATCCTTCTAACCCAATTTAGGGCTCTTAGAACTCTACTTCTACCTAGGGAGGCCCCTCCCTGCATCAGTAAGCATCAGACAATTGGCGCAGCTCTTGTTTTGCAATCCATACAAAAGCCCTATGTGGGGGTTTCCCAAAATGAATAGGGGTACTCCTGTTCTACCCCAAATAGAATAGAATTTTCCTTAAAGGGACTCCCAAAAGGGTACCCCATTTTCGGAAACCCCCATGTCAAGACAATCAGTGAATGGCTGCATGAGGCCCATGCCACAGCTGCCCGAAGCTTTCGTGCCTGAAGGGCCCAGGCATCCTTCTTACCGGTGGGTCCTCACCTCGCCTACGCCCCGAGCCCTAAGCCCTAAAGCCCTAAAGCCCTAAAGCCCAAAAGCCCAAAAGCCCAAAAGCCCAAAAGCCCAAAAGCCCAAAAGCCCAAAAGCCCAAAAGCCCTAAAGCCCAAAAGCCCAAAGCCCTAAAGCCCAAAAGCCCTCTAAAGCCCTAAAGCCCTAAAGCCCTAAAGCCCTAAAGCCCTATGCCCTAAGCCCTAAGCTTAACGCGGTTGTTCTGCAAGTCATGCCTGGCCTGCAAAGTTCCCTGTGGAGGGCACGCGCCGTGATCAGATGACTGGGAACATGCTGCTCTGGGGGATCCGTTTGGGGAACCTTGAACTTGTATTATTTTTACATGTCCTTACATACATACACATAAACATACATATGCATAATATATATATATGTATATAATATGTATATATAATATGTATAATATGGTTTAGGGTCTTGCGGCCTCTGTAGCGTCTGCAGATTCTGGAGGAAGAACTTGGACACAAGCGAGACGGCCTCTCGGACAACCTCGGGGGGGGGGGGGGGAGTTTAACCGGGCGATTTCGAGGGTTTAGGGTTTAGGCTTTAGGGTTTCGGGGGCGCTCCATTGAACATGAAGGGTGACGTAGCACATGGCTTCCTCACAAGCCCATGACTCGGGCAAACATGCCTCATACCCAAAGCTCGACCACCTCGAAGCCCGAACTGACCATGGAGGGAGGCTGCCCCGGTGGGAATAACGCAGCTAGGACAGCCATTCGGAACTTAGGGTTTAGGGTTTAGGGTTTAGGGTTTAGGGTTTAGGGTTGAAAGATAGATCACGCAATGCAGGATCCCAGATACTTTTTCTGCCTCTTCCCGAGGGCCGGGCTGTCAAGGGTGCCCCTGATGTAACAGGACCCGTCAGAACAGACACCTCAGCGGCTCTGCTTCAAGGCATCAGGTGCTTATGGCTTAATTAAGGTGAGGAATCGTGCCGGGTGCTCTTTGCAACAGGTCTGGTGCATGCGCAGAAGCAGGCCGCTCGCGAAGCGAACATGCACAAGCCGCACCGTCATCTGTTCTTTGCTTGTATTACAGGCCACTGCGCCTGGCATCAGCTGCGGTCGGGGCTAAGGTCAAAAGGGTTTGGAGCAAGGGCGTCTGAGCAAACTGGACCGGAGATCTCTGTTCTGGGCATCTGGCGAGCTTTTCCAGCACGGACCTGTCGATGCCACGGCTGAAATTGTACCCATGCTGAGGGTTTACGAGAATAAGGGACCCCCTAAAATAGAACGCCCCAAATAGCAGGATCCCCTTAAAAGGAGCACCCAGTAAGGTAGTTACCCGTATTATGGTGCACGCCCTGCACGCAACCTGGTAATGCCTAAGATTCTCGTCAGTCTGCGCTTGCCCCCTAAACCGTAAACCGTAAACCGCCCTAAACCCCAAACCCAAAGCCCTAACTGTGCAGCGCAACCTTGCAGCGACACGAATAAAAAGGGGCGTGGCAAACCTGCACGTATCCCACCCGGGTTGCAATGGGACGCTACCGAAACTACGGAAACTACGCATCCTGCTATGGCCCCCAAAACCCTAAGCCCTAAAAGCCCTAAAAGCCCTGCGAAAAACCGCGTAGCCTCATCTCCTCATCTCCTGTTTTTGAAACCTTGGGACCCTAAACCCTGAGCGCTGAACCCTAAGCCCAAAACCGCCAACCCTGAACTCTGAATCCTACTCCCAAAACCCTAAACCCTCATCCCCCTCAACCCTAAACCCTGAAGCCTCAACCTCAAGCCCGAAACCCTAAACCCTACACCCTAAACCCCTAAGCCCAACCCGTTTTGTGGCCCCAACCCAGACCCTGCCTCGCCCAGAAAGGCCCATGGTTGCCGGCAGCTAGGAGCGACCTTACCCGCAGGAGGAGCCCAGTTGTGGAAGATGCCAAAGTTGAGTTTAGGGTTTAGGGTTTAGGGTTTAGGGTTTAGGGTTTAGGGTTTAGGGTTTAGGGTTTAGGGTTTAGGGTTTAGGGTTTAGGGTTTAGGGTTTAGGGTTTAGGTTTAGGGTTTGGGGTTTGGGGTTTGGGGTTTGGGGTTTGGGGTTTGGGGTTTGGGGTTTGGGGTTTGGGGTTTGGGGTTTGGGGTTCAGCCAGGGTTTGGGGTCTAGGGTTTGGGGTTCAGGGTTTGGGGTTTCGGGTTGGATTTCGGGTTTGGGTTTTGGAATTATAGTGGTTTGGGGCTTTATAAAAAAGACCTCAAAGTAGTCTTTGGCCTGTTCCTTTGTTGCGGTGTCTCGCGCCTCTTGGGTATACATGTCGCGAGCTCAGTTCACCAAGGCCTTTACCCCAAAACCCTAAACCCTAAACCCTAAACCCGAAACCGGAAACCGGTGAGGGTCTAAGGGTTGCAGGCTTCCGGTCGTACAGTTTCGGGTTTTCAGGGGCTCTTAGTGGCCCGCGCGAAGACTGGTCAACAGCCCTTCAGATCAGGAGCATGTGGGCCTCTGGCGGAACACGGGCGTGCAGAAGCGACTGCTTCCTTGGCCCAGGCCATATTCAAGGGGTCTAGGGCTTAGGGTTTAGGGTTTCGGGTTTAGTATCTAGGGCTTGAAAGAGCAGGCACACAACAAAACAGGTGGCAAATGTTCCAGTCAGGAGTCAAAAGCGGCAGTACCTGGAGGTCCGGTTCTTCGGTGTTGGGCCGGCCGACGGCGGGCCTGCGCGCAAGGATTGGTCATGGCCCCCGCACAGATTTAACCGGCAAAGCATAAAGTATCTTACAGGATGAGGCCTCCCAAAACCTCCTAAATCTCCCCACATGTAGAAGCCGTTTTTATCGGAACACCCCAACAAAAACACATGAACCCTAAACGCCCTAAACCCTACACTCCAGTAGGTACCCCAATTTCGGGAAAGCGCCCCAGGGGGGTGGCCCTGATGTCATTGGGGCAGGAGGGCGACTCTGCGAGGTTTTGGGCAGGCATGGGCATGGCTCTAGCAAGTTTAGGGTTAGGGGTTTAGGGTTTAGGGTTCAAGAGTTAGGGTTCAGGGTTTAGGGACCCTAAGCCAAAAAAACGTACATGCACTTAAGCCCCTAGAAACCTCTCAAGCCCTCCAAAAGCCCCTCAAAAAACAACCAACTGCCGGCTGAGTCCCGCACCCAACAAAGTTTACCATGGCAACGGCGACCCGGGACCTGGCGAGGGTTTAGGGTGTAGGGTTTAGGGTTTAGGGTTTAGAGTCTAGAGGTGTCTTCTCTAAAGGAGAGCTTTAGGGCAAGGCTTGCTCGGGATGATTTGGGCTTATCAAAGCTTCTTCGGATCCAGAGTTTGGGAGCCAAAGAGTCTGGTGCCTAGCGTTGGCTTTAGAAGGCCCTACTTAAGGCTTTCTGGGGAGGATGTACACTTTGAGTTATATAGGGGGATTAGAGTATCCCAAAAGTGCAAGGTGTGCTCGCTCAGCTACTAAGAATTTGTTTCAGGCTTTAGGTTTCAGGCGCTTTCTGGGGCTCCGTGTTCGGAAGGTAGCCTCCATGATCTTCCCACCTGGACCACTTCTGCCTACCCGAGACCCCCCGTCCGAAATTCACCGTCATGAGAAAACAAACCCCGAAATTCCCCCCCGGACCCCAAACCCTAAACCATGTAGCCCCTAAAAACCCGAAACCCTGAACTCCTGAAACCCCGAAATTGCGCGAAACTCCCAAACCCAAAGCCCCAAACCCTGAGTCCCAGAACTCGCAACCCTGAAATCCCCCCTCCGCCCCCTTCGCAAAAAAAACAATTAATAATATCAACCCAAAACCCCAAAACCCCAAAACCCCCAAACCCCAAAAACCCCAAAAAGCCCAAAACCCCCAAAACCCAAAACCCCCAAAACCCCCAAAACCCCCAAAAGCCCCAAAACCCCCAAAACCCCCCAAAACCCCCAAAACGCCAAACCCCCCAAATCCCCAAAACCCCCCCAAATCCCCAAAACCCCCCCCAAATCCCCAAACCCCCCAAACCCCAAAACCCCCAAACCCCCAAAACCCCGAAAACCCCCAAAACCCCCAAAACCCCAAACCCCAAAACCCCAAAACCCCAGCACCCCAAAACCCCCCAAAACCCCCCCAAAAAAACCCCAAAACCCCCCCAAAAAACCCCAAAACCCTAAAACCCCAAAACCCCCAAAACCCCCAAAACCCCCAAAACCCCCAAACCCCCAAAACCCCCAAAACCCCAAACCCTAAACCCTTTGAAGTGGCGCCGGCCCTACCAGGCCGCGGCTTTCGCGGCCCGATCCAGGTCCTCAGCCCCAAAGTTGAGTTTAGGGTTTGGGGTTTCGGGTTTAGGGTTTGGGGTTTCGGGTGTGGGGTTTAGGGCTTAGGGTTTAGGATTTAGGGTTTGGGGTTTAGGGTTTGCGGTGTGGGGTTTGGGGTTTACGGTTTACGGTTTTAGGGTTTAGGACCCAAAGTTAAGTTTAGGGTTTGTTGATGGGAGCCTGGAAGAAACACCCAAAAGCCGGAGTCCGAAGATGTGTTCGCTGACAAAGCGCCTTCTGATTCAGAGCTGGGGCGGAGTTCCACTTTGGATGTTGGATGCTGCGGTTCGGGCATAGGCCCAGGGTTCGGGTTTCGGGTTTCGAGTTTAAGGTTTAGCCACCATGGCCGCTTTTTTTGGAATACTAAACCTTACCCTAAACCCTAAACCCTATCCCTAAACCTTCAACCACAAGAAGCACATGTGTGGGCTGAAGAGCTCGATGAATGCAATGGATGATCGTTGATGTGAGCTCTCTGGCCTCTTCTTGTGTGCCGGGCTAGGATACAGGGTTTAGGGTTTAGGGTTTAGGGTTTAGGGTTTAGGGTTTAGGGTTTATAGGGTTTATAGGGTTTAGGGTGCGAGGATTCCTTGTACATTCCAATCGATCTGTGTCCCGTTGTAGGGCCCTGCTCCAATGTGCTATCAAGGTCAGCTGAGGACGACGCCTGGTCATTAGCACAAGGGCCTGGGCTGCTGTGGACAAGACTCCGGCAAGTCCTGAACCCGTCAGCCCTTTAAAGCAACTTTGCAGAAGGAAGTCTCTGTCTTGGGTTATACTTCCATGGGGTGAAGAGCTCGACTTTCCTACACGCAAGCCTCATGCCTTGAGGTTTAGGGTCGAGGGATTGGGGGCCTGAAGCTCCAAACTCTAAAGCGCAAGAAGCCAGAGCCAGGACCTCAAATGGTTGAATCCTTATACGCCATGTAAATCAAGGGACCCTCAAAAAGCAGCCCAGTAAGCACGTCTTTCCGCATGGATGAACAGGGCCAGTTTAGGGTTTCGCGCTTATGGTTCGGGGATTCGGGCTTAGGGTTTGCCCCCCCCCCCCCCCCGCCCCAATATGAGTGAAAGGATGCCAGCAAACATGTTGGGGAGCCAACTCGCGCCCGTGACAGCCGCAGCATCGCCAGAGCAGTCCTGGTATGAGGGGTTTAGGGTTTCGGGTTTAGGGTTCAGGGTTTAGGGTTCAGGGTTTAGGGTTTCGGGTTTAGGGCTGCCACGGCTTCCCCCGACTTCTGTAAACCGGCAGCATGCACTTCCCAGCGCTCCTCCTGGAGATCGTTCGGCTCATCCTAAGCTTTCAGACATGTGGCCCCGAAACCCTAAACCCTAAACCCTCAACTTGTGGGCTGGAGGATGTCTAGTTTTGAAGGTTGCGCACATCATGAGCAAACCCTTCTGTGCACTTGCACACGGGGCAGTTTCGGGTTTGGGGTTTAGAGTTTAGGGTTTACGGTTAAATCTAGTCGCCTTTCTTTTTTTGGGGGGGGAGGGGGGGGGGGGGGAGGAGGGGGGGGGAGGAGGGGGTTCCGCCTGATACGTTGTTCCGTATTCTCACAGGAACCCCCAAAAAAAATCATGTTGTGGAGAACTGTCCATATGCAAGAAACACGAAATCCCTAAACCCTAATCCCCAATCCCGTTGCGCATTGGGCCCCCTGGCCCGCGCGTACTCCGCCGCAGTCTGCGGGCGGGCGAGATTGCGCAGGAGCGTCCTGGTCAGGGGCTTGCTCAAAAAAAACCCACAGTCCCTTTTGGGGTTTAGGGTATGGGGTTAGGGTTCAGGGTTTGACCTCTTTGAAGGAATCGCAAAACATGTACACAAGGACTAATTCATTCAAAAAAACCCCAGTAGAACTGTGTTATCCCATTGGCAGGCGGAACGCAAGGTCACGATCTGAATATGGGGTACTTGGCATCATAGGAACCTCACAGGAACCTCACCAAAGGGCACCCCCTGGAAGCCCCCCCATATGCACCCTCTTTGGGTCAATATCAGCGTCTTCCCGATTGTCTATAACTTAGACCAACCTAAACCCTAAACCCTCAACCCCAACCCCTAAACCCTATATAACCCTAAACCAACCCTAATCTCTAAACCCTAAACCCTAAACCCTAAACCCTAAACGTGGTTCACGGGTAGCCTGTAGGCGTAGAGAAGCAGCCGGATGGAGCCGGCCCCACGATTCCCAGCCATCTCCTGCGCCTCGTCCGTGCAGGGCGTGAATATATATATATATATATGTATATATATATATATACATACGTAACATATGGTTCATGTGGTATAACGTTTCGCATTGTAGCCGGATTCCCATATGAGGTCAACATCTAGACCCAAGAGTAACCTAGGAATAAAAAAAGTGCCCTTCTTTGGTTTGCAGAGGCGTATAAGGGAACCTAAAACCCAAAAAGTGGAATAAGGGCCTACTCTGGGTTCTAGCCCTAAACCCTAAACCCCAAACCCCAAACGCCAAACCCTAAACCCTAGACCCTAGACTAGCCCTAGACAAGATCCTCCCCCCGCGTGCGTGCACGGAGGCGCCGGGGCTCCAGCCAAAGTCGTCAGCTCGGAGAGCACCCACCTAGGGGCGGCCCATGTGAAAGCTTCCTAGAACAAGGTTTAGGGTTAAGTTTAGTGTTTAGAATTTAGAGTTTAGGGTTTAGGGTACCCCTTAATGTACCCCCAAGCGATACAAAATGCAGCCATCCTTGTTGTAGGAATCGCATCCCCCCCCAAAAGAAGAAGGGTGCTTACTTAGGATTCACTTAGGATTCCAGGTGTGCGATCCTCTCTGTCTTTGCTCTCGGCGAACCGCGCCCTCTCTCTATGCACACACTAAACGCTCTGCACTCAAGGCTTAGGAAGCCGAGGGGGCTCGCCCACGATGGGCCCCTTCTGCTGGGACCCTTTGCTGGTACCCGGACCCTGAAGCCCGGACCCCTCAAAGCTCTGAGAACCCCAAAATCTGGCAAATCCTGGGGTCATTTCTGCCTGAAAAGCCCTCTCAACCCCGGGATGGGGGAAGCATTTTGGAAGCAGCTTCGCCCTCTCGCACAAACCGAACCCCAAACCCCAACTCCTAAACCCGAAGACCCTGCTGCAGCTCGGAAAGGCACCCCCAGAAAGAGTTGGCTTCGGAGTCGCTGGGGCTGCCTGACTGCGCAGAGGCTCGGTGTTCAGCAACATTAGGGGCTGATGGGGTTTAGGGTTTAGGGTTTAGGGTTTAGGGTTTAGGGTTTAGGGTTTAGGGTTTAGGGTTTAGGATAAGCATCTACGGCCCCTTCCAGATAACAGATGGCTGGCCCACCAAGCTCTGTGGAAGATGAAGGAAGTGTGACAGTCACTATCGTGGGTTCCCCTACTACCCCCCTCTAAACCCTAAACCCTAAACCCTAAACCCTAAACCCTAAACCCTAAACCCTAAACCCCAAACCCTACGTCCCCCCCGTAACAAAGGCTATTCGGGGATAATTAAGGCGAACTAAGGCTCTTTAAGGGGGGAAACCTAGGGAGGGCAGTACAGAGGGGGGCTAGTAGGGAAACCCATGGCACTGGCCAACTCCAGTTTAACAAGTACAATTTGTTTGTATCTTGGATATTTTAAGGTTGGACCCTTGATGTTCAGTGTTGGGGGAACACCCTAAACCCTAAACCCTAAACCCTAAACCCTAAACCCTAAACCCTAAACCCTAAACCCTAAACCCTAAACCCTAAACCCTAAACCCTAAACCCTGAACCCTGAACCCTGAACCCTGAACCCTGAACCCTGAACCCTGAACCCTGAACCTTTTTTGAAGATCCTTAAGGTAGTATAAGAGACATGATAGGAGTACATAAAGGGGAACCTTTCGGGGGTACAACCTTAGTTGTAAGAGTCTGAATCCCTTGAGAACCCCGAGCGTGCAACCGGCATGTCATCATGGATTTCCACCTGCACCCTCCTCACCCGCCGCGTCTCCGTCGTGAAGCTGCGGATGGGCAAGAAGCCAAACCTGAAGGGTTTAGGGTTTAGGGTTTAGGGTCTAGGGTCTAGGGTTTAGGGTTTAGGGTTAGGGTTTAGGTTTAGGGCTCTTTCACGAGCTTGGGCCTTTCCAGTTTGACCTTGGCAACCCTGAGCAAAAAACCCTATTGGGGGCTCCAGCGACGACAACAAATCATCCCGAGTCCCAACGGTTTTAGCACCCTAAACCCATTTCGCTAAACCCTAAATAAACCCTAAACGCTCAGCACCCTAAGCCCTAAACCCCAAACCCTAAACCCTAAACCCTGCACCCAATCATTGTCGATAGCACGCTGGGTATGGCTCATGGGCGCATGCCAGGGGCCACGACTAGTCCTCTCCGCCAAACCAGGAGCTGCACCGTCTCCACCTCACAGAAGCTTTTAGGGGTCAAACGGTTTAGGGCTTAGGGTTTCACCCTAGACCCTATACCCTAAACCTAATCCTAAACGCTAAACTCTGAAACCAGTTTCAAAAGATTTGCCATGGAACCTCACCCTTAAAAAAAGGAAGTAAGTGCCCCGTCTGGTGGGACAGATGTGACAAATAGGAGGTTTCTTGTCAAGTTGGGTTCCTGCTATATACAACTCTTTCGGCTGCCTAAGCCCAAACCCTAAAGAAGAGCCCCTTGTTTCAAAACTGTCAGAACTTAAGTGCTTACGTTTGAGTGTGGTTGGCTGACATCTGTAGCGTCGTCATGAGCTTCGAACTTGGGAGTTCAAGCGGGGAATGAGATTCAGAATATTTTTTCAGAAACATGTAGATGACCATGTAGAGGATGAATTGGTGCCGTTGCCGCCGGTAGAAATCATACTTAGAGCAGGCGCAATAGGATTCCCTTATAAGTAGGACCCCATCAAGGCACCCCCCCATTTTCGGACACCCCCCAGATGTTGCCTGGATCCAGCCGTTTACCAACAGCCAAGTCAACCGGAGCAGTGTAAACAAGGTGTTGGACTAGGAGTCTTGGAGGGTAAGAGTCCCATCCAAAACCCAAACCCTAAACCCCAAAACCCTAAACCCCAAACCCTAAACCCTAAACCCCAAAACCCTAAACCCTAAACCCCAAACCCTAAACCCTAAACCCCTAAACCCATGTTGGTTCAGCGTGCTCCATGGGTGTGGTGCTGCCAGCAGTGTTGACTATACGAGCAACAACACACAAGCATCAACGATCGAAGGACACATACCAGCTTGAATCAGAGAGCAGTCTAAATAGGGCTAATCATGATGCCATTATAAGCAATAGTGAGGCAAGTGACGGCGATGTCAATGACAGTACAAAATGCAAATGGCAAAACACAGAAAAAGGCGGGTGATAAAGGATAAAACAAGTGTAAAAATACCAGGGGCCCTTGTTGAATCCCTAAACCCTAAACCCTACACCCTAAGCTCGGTTGTAGGGCCCTTACAGGAAGCAGGGTTAGACAAGTGAGGGTAGCTGGGGAGTCCTACCTGGGGTCCGAAGGGCGTTTCGGGTTGTCAGGGTTTAGGGTTTAGGGTTTAGGGTTTAGGGTTTAGGGTTGAGGGTTGAAGGTTGAGGGCTTAGGGTTTAGCACCCTGGCCTCCTTGTCCTTGGCACTGGGCCACAGCGCCCTGGAGGAGGTGGGAGCGGCGCGCAACCTGGGAGCTTCGGATGCTGAGATAGTCGTATGCAGTTTTGGGATTTAGGGTTTATAGGGTTAAGGGTTCAGGGTTAAGGGTCAAGGGTTAAGGATAAAGGATAAGGGTTTAGGGTTTAGGGTTTAGGCAGGAGTTGACCTTCTCCCGGCCCCTCCCTCACCAAATCCCAAAGCCTTAAAGCCCCACACACCCCCATACCCATCAACTGATTCTAGGGTTCTTCAGGGAGGGGGTTCATGGGGGGTAGGTACCGGGGAGGATTAGGGAACCTTAGGTTACATACCCCCCTTGAACCCCCCTTAGAACCCTATAAACTGAGGATCTTGCAGTAGTTGCAGCAGCGCCCGCCACAGGTCAGGGAGGCATAGGCTTCGATGGCTGGAAGTCTGCGAAGATCACAACCACGAATCGCAAGGCTTCGGGTCTGTAGGGTGTATGCCTAAACCTGCCTTAGGATGCTGCCAAAAATCACGGCTTGCACAGAGCAACTGGGGTTCCGAGCTTCAAGGCTTGGGGATAGCTGGGCCTCAGGGTTCCTAGCTACTTGAAGGTTCATGGTACTTAGTAACCAACTATAACTGTACTTCTAACTGTACTTATAACTGCACTTATAGCCAGATTAGGGCACTTAAGGGGCTTATAAGTAGGTTATAAGTACAGATATAATCAGTGAATAAGTACCATGAACCTCCAAGTAGGGGTTGGGCTGGACTTTCAAGAACATGGCGGTGCTGGCACGTCGGCACGCCCTTCATGTCCCTGCTGCCTCGATCACGAAGTTCCGAACGGCCTTTTCCAAGGAGGCAGGGGCTCTTGATCTAGAGGGCATGCCATGGTAAACCCGAAACCCTAAACCCCGTGCAGACGACAGGGGCGATGCACCACGCTGACGTTGCAAGAAAGCATGTGCGGACAGCGGCAACAACGATAGCAAAACAGCACGGACATGATAGCAACAGTCATTATAAGGAGGGTAAGAACCATAATCAGCATGCGACAAAGCATAATCGCAAGTAAACCCTAAACCCGAAACCCTGAACCCTAAACCCTAAACCCTAAACCCTAAACCCCCCCAAACCCTAAACCCTAAACCCTACCATCTGACGAGGAAACGGGCGGGGGAGGGGATCTACTCTGGGGCCCTTTATAATTGGAATAGGATTTTTTTTTTTTTTTTTGGGGGGGGGGGGGGGTATTGTAGTAAAACTACAAAATAACCATAAGGGAATACTACAAGTGATTCACCCTAAACCCTAAAGCCCAAACCCTAAACCCTAAACCCTAAACCTAAACCCTAAACCAGTTTGGGCGTCCCTGGCCTCCACGCAGAGCCGAGCGCTGGGCACCAGGAGCTGGGGCTCAGCGTCGCTGCGCGCCAGGAGTGCCTCCAGGGTCTGTAAGGTTTAGGGTTTAGGGTTTAGGGTTCAGGGTTCAGGGTTCAGGGCTCAGGGCTCAGGGTTTAGGGTTTAGGGTTTAGGGGTTAGGATTGGGGAGTGCTTGTCGTGTCGTCATTCAGGGGCCAGGAAACTGTAGGAGGGCTTCGGCGGGCTGAGGTGGCTTGGGCTCAGGATCTCCGCCCTAAACCCTAAACCCTAAACCCGAAACCCGGAACCCTGAACCTTGGGACGTTCCCCCCTTATACTAACAGTCCTTAATGGTGATTATAATAGGGGGTGCTATCATCCCCATTAAGACCTGTTAGTATAAGGGGTAACATCCCAACCCGGAACCCTGAACTCTAAATTATATAGGGGACGGAGCAATTACGAATAAATTCTCTATGGCCCCTATATAAATATACGAGAATATCCGCCAAGATCCTATTCAACTATTATTAAGGCCCCCATAGTAGCCTTTTTCATGATCCGTCTTTAGGCACTCCCCCCGTGCTCTCGAAATGGAACCGGAAACCCTCTAAACCGAAACCCGCTAAGGCCTCTAAACTCCAAACGCCACAAGCCCAATTAGTCCTATGCGCCCAATAAACCCTCCAATTTCAGCCCTACAAGCCCCAAGAAGCCCTACCCTCGACCCTGAAACCTAAAGCCTAAATCCTAAACCCTAAATTCTAAACACCAAACCCTAAACCCTAATTAAGCTCCTCGATCAGCCGAACGGGCCAGCCAGCGGAGACCACCGGACCTTTCGGGGTTTCCGGGGCTTCGGGTTTCAGGGCAGTTTAGGGTTTAGGGTTTAGGGGATCCTGCTTTCCCCCCCCCCCGTCCCCCCTCCAGCGCCCGGGATTGAGTTCGGGTGAGGGGGGTCAGAGGGGGGAGGGGGGGGGGGGGGGGGGCGGGAGTTCCCGACATTGGACTTGCGATGCTAAACCTTAAGCCCCAAACCCTAAACCCTAAACTGGCCCTAAACCCTACACCCTACACCCTACACCCTAAACCCTAAACCCTAAACCCTAAACCCTAAACCTAAACCCTAAACCCTAAACCCTAAACCCTAGACCCTAAACCCTAAACCCTAAACCCTAAACCCTAAACCTCTGCCGGGCTGTTGCTCCCAGAGTCGGCGCCTCCATCAGCTGTCAAGGTCAAGAAGGTTGCACCCACCTGGGGGTTTCCGAAACTAGGGGTGGTTTAGGGTTTAGGGTTTAGGGTTTGGGGTTTGGGGTTTAGGGTTTAGGGTTTAGGGTTTAGGGTGAAACTGCCTGGAAGATGGCTGCAATGGTCAGTTTCAGCGTGCGCTCGCTGAGATCTCGCCGTCGGATCGTGTGGTACAGTCCGACCTGGGTTTTATGGGTTAGTGTGTATAGTGTTTAGGGTTTAGGGGCTGAGAGGTTACGGGTTTAAGAGTTTAGGGAGGATGCTTCCGCCGTGTGGATCTTGCTGTCGGGACGGCTTTTGGTGTTTAGGTGTTTAGGGTTTGCTTTAAGCACTTTTCGTTCAGATGTTTAGAAGCCTCAGGAGTTGAAGTACGAAAGAGGTGTGTGTGTGTGTGTGTTTCTTGCTTGACCTTCAGCCTACTGGGCATGCTTGCCAAACATATGGCAACTTACCACACCTGTTGCACACCGGATGCACCTACACCGCGTCCACGCGAAGCGCCAAGATGTGCTGCCCTAAACCCTAAACCCTAAACCCTAAACCCTCAACCCTAAACCCTAAACCCTGAACCAGCTGAGCTCCGGACATGCGTGCAGATGCTCAGCTCCTGCACGGCTGGGACCTCCATCAGCCTTAAGTGACACACATCCTGGGGGTTTAGGGTTTAGGGTTTAGGGTTTGGGGTTTAGGGTTTAGGGTTTAGGGCTTAGGGCTTGGGGTTGGGGATTGGGATTTTATGTGCGCATCTTTGCGCGCCGACACACGGCAAATTAACCCATGGGTAGACTCAACATCCAACACATGATGTCTCCAAAATATAAGTCCCTTCACATAGACCCCCCCCCCTCCCCCAAACAAAAGTGCTCTAAGCCTCAAACCCAACCCTATACCCTAAACCCTAAATCCCAAACCCCAAACCCTAACCCCAAATTTTCGTGAGCCCGATATCTAATTGGCCGAGTGCCGGGCTTTTGACTAGCCTCCTGCTGCCCCACCGTGGCCAGTAGCAGCCTGGCCGCAAAATTCCTAAACTCGCGCAGGGTTTAGGGTTTAGGGTTTAGGGTTTAGGGTTTAGGGTTTAGGGTTTAGGGTTTAGGGTTTAGGGTTTAGGGTTTGGGGTTTAGGGTTTGGGGTTCAGAGCCTAGAGGTTAGGGTTTAGGGTTTAGGGTTGAGGATTTATGGTTTGGGGTTTGGGGCTTTAGGGTTGAGACCCTGAGCCCTAAGCCCTACACGCCCATCGATACTGCCTGCCTGAGCCCTCAGAAGGTTCGGAGCTCTTGAGCCCTTAACTTAGTGGCTCTTGGGAAAGGAAACGAGGGATTTCAGGAAATTGATACAAAACACACACAGAAACGCGTTCAAGCATTTGAAGGATTCCTAGGGGAACCTGACGACCGACTTCCTCAGAAAGAGCCCTAAACCCTAAACCCTAACCTCTAGACTCTGAACCCCAAACCCCTAAACCCTAAACCCCAAACCCCAAACCCCCAAACCCCCAAACCGAGATGCGGCTTCCGCCTCAAGGCAACCTTGAGGGTGTCGTAGCCGTCGAGGACATTCAGGGAGAGAGAGCGGCGCGGAAGCAGTAGGGCTTGTGGAGCCTGGACCGGCTTGGGGTTTAGGGTTTAGGGTTTAGGGTTTAGGGTTTAGGGTTTAGGGTTTAGGGTTTAGGGTTTAGGGTTTAGGGTTTAGGGTTTAGGGTTTAGGGTTTAGGGTTTAGGGTTTAGTGTTTAAGGTTTAGGGTTTAGGGTTTAGGGTTTAGGGTTTAGGGTTTAGGGTTTAGGGTTTAGGGTTTAGGGTTTAGGGTTTAGGGTTTTAGGGTTTTAGGGTTTTAGGGTTTTAGGGTTTGGGGTTTGGAGTTTAGGGTAATAGTCTCTTGGGTTTAGGGCACACTTCGACAGCTGGACAAGCCCATCTCGTTATATCTGGGCTATCTGCGGAAGCCCTCCTGCAGCAATGAGATTCTTCGGATATCAAGGGGCCGCCAAGGCACCCACTAAGACCTAAACCCTCCAAAAGTCCGAAAGTCTGTAGGCTCTGAAGCGTTACTGGCTGAATTGCCTATGGGAAACATGCCCTTAGGTTTTTGAAGAGGCTTAGAGTGCCCAACGAAAGGTTCTCAAGACAACCAACTCCCTACCCTAAACCCCAAAAGCGCCAAAACCCCCCCATCCACCCCAAAACCCCAAACCCTAAACCCTAAACTCGAATTAACCCCTAAACCCTAATGAACCCCTAAACCCTAAATACTAAACCCTAAACCCGAAACCGCACCACCTTTGGACACCCCTATTGAGACCCCGGCAGCAATGTTGGGCATGGAGGGCGGCTCTGCCCATACAGGGAGGTCCTGGTCCTTTCCTGCGTTGGGGCGAAGGTCTTCGGAAATCCAGTCAAGGGTTGAGGGTTTAGGGCAAATCTAGTTCATGGTTGGGATAATATTAGCAATCTAAAGTTATATTCCTTATTGGGTTTAGGTACCCTTAAGAATGTAACATGGTACCCAACTATGACAAAGAAATGGTGGTGTCCGAACGACATCCCTGCCACGGCCTGGCACGACTCAACTCCTACTTCGCGCTGCGAAGCATTGCAGCTGAGAGTAAAGCGCCGAAAAGACCCAAAACCCAAAAGCCCCCGACCAAAAATCATGTGCCCATTTTTGGTACCCCAAAGCTTAGACTGATAAGAAGAAGAATAGAGACCTATCCCAAGCCCTAAACCCTTAATCGCAAGGAATGTACAAACGACACCCAAAGAGGATAGCACCCTGAACCTTTAAACCCTTATGAACCTCCGAACCCCAAACCCTTAGATCCTTAAGCCCTCAAAACCCTAAACCCCTTCAACCCTTAAAGCCCTAAATCCTGAAGCCTTTATCCCCCTCAACCCTTCAACCCTTCAACCCTTCAACCCTTCAACCCTTCAACCCTTCAACCCTTAAACCCTTAAACCCTTAAACCCTTAAAACCCTTAAACCCTCAATCCCCTAAACCCTAAACCCTAAACCCTAAACCCTAAACCCTAAACCCTAAACCCTAAACCCTAAACCCTAAACCCTAAACCCTAAACCCTAAACCCTGAAGCCAGCATGGTTCTGGCCTGACTTTGCTGCGCTGGACACGCCGCTTCGCAGCGCTAGGAAGAGGGCGGAGAGGTAGCTGAGGAAGAGCCTGGCTTCACGTGTGGATTAGGGTTTAGGGTTTAGGGTTTAGGGTTTAGGGTTTAGGGTTTAGGGTTTAGGGCTTAGGGCTTAGGGCTTAGGGCTTAGGATTACTTGTTAAGGGGTCAAGGGTCCTCTTTGGGGGGGTCCCTCCTGCATGCTATCAGAGGCAAACAAAAAGAACCGGAACTTGGAGGTAACCCAATGTGGGCTCTAGCAACGCACTGTTGGCACTCCTAGAGCAGCAGCAGCACCTACAGCTCCTGAGTTCGCCAACCTGACTAGCTTATCAGGCTTCGGCGTTCAGTGCCCGCCCTAAACCCTAAACTTCAAGATGCTAAAGCCCTAAGCCCCAGAAGCTTGCTCCGGGTTCCTCTAGATTCTAAACCCTAAACCCTAAACCCTGAACCCTAAACCCTAAACCCTAAACCCTAAAGCCTAAACCCTAAACCCTAAACCCTAAACACTCCGCCTCCCATAAGCAGGGCAGGCGGGCTGTGCAGTGGCCGACGAAGCCTGAAGGCTTCGAGGGGCTGAAGCGCCCCATACTCCCCTTAGGGTTTAGGGTTTAGGGCTTAGGGTTTAGGGTTTAGGGTTTATAGAGCCTTAGTCAATCTTGGTTGCTCTTTAACCCCCCAGTAAGAGTTTAACTTTTGGCTCCCTTAATATGACATTAGAGGAACCCGAAACTTATAAAGTGATAAAGTTGTAGTAAAGTCCCACCTAGAAATATGCTATTCTAAATATGTGTTTAGGCTTCAGGAGTTTAGGGCCCTAAACCCTGAACTCGAAAGCCCCTGTGACATTCTGGGGTTTCGGGGGCACAGCAGGGCAGCAGCCGCGCCTGAAAGCCATCATCACCTGCCAGAGCAGGGCACTCCGAGGGCAGCATGGGCAAACCATTTCGGCTCTAGGGTTGATAGGGTTTGTAGGGTTCGTAGGGTTTGACGGTTACAAGGGTTTCGAGGGTTTATAGGGCTTATGAGGGTTTGTAGGGCTGATATGGGTTCATAGGGTTTAGAGGGTTCACAATTCACAGGGTTTCGAGGGTTTAGAGGGCGTAGAGCGTTTAGAGGGTTTTTAGAGTCGAGGATTTGGAGGGCTTTAGGTCTTATAGGGTTTACAGGTTCTACAGGGTGTCGAGGCTTTGTAGGGTTTATAGGGTTTAGGGGAGAGCACGACAGTCGTTTCAGATCACAAGCCCTCAACTCTTCTATTGGCGTTTGATCGAACATCTGGCTCCTTTCGGTAGCCAGAAAGAATATACTTCAAGTTTAGCATTATTGCTCCACCCCGACTAAACTTTTTGATATTTTAGACCCTGAATTCGGGAATTCAGTGCCCCCCCCCCCCCCCCCCCCCGAAAAAACTACCCTTGAGGGGATTATATAGGGTACCTAAATCCTAAACCACCCTAAGCCCGGCACGTCATTCCCCAGAAACTGAAGAAAATTCGGGTCCGTGTGCCCCTGCATAACAGCATCAGGGACGCCCTAATTTTGGGAAACCAACCGACCCTAAAGCCTCTAAACCCTAAACCCTACATGAAGTAGGGTATATATTTCTTGTACCCCCAAAAGGACACCAGGTATATACACTCACCAAGATTAGACAGGAACCTTATAGACACTCACCAATAACAGCAATATGAACCCTGTTTCACATCAACAGCGAACTCCCGACACCGCGGCCTACACCAGCATGCTCGCTCCCTCCCGCACCAGCCTCAGCTGGGGGTTTGGGGCTTGACCAAAAAACCCCTAAAGCCTTTAAACCTTGAACTTTGAACCCTAAGCCCTCTCTGGCAGGTGAAGCTTTGTAGGGTTAGCGGCGTGGTTATGGGTTTAGGGGTTAGGGTCGATAAGGCTTAGCGTGTGGGGTTGTAGGGTTTGGGGTCGTCGGGGGTTGTGGGTTGGCTAGAGCCCTTATAGGGGCTAGGGCTTAGCAGTTTCAGCTTCTTTGACGGAAGGGCGGGGGGAATGAAATGAAGGGCTGAAGGCTGCATTTGGTGAGGGCTGCGCTATGTCTGCAAGCCCACATCCGACACCCTCAAGCTTTCAAATCCCCTAAGCCCTAAGCCCTAAACCCTGAATACCCCCCCCCCCCCCCCAAGAAAACCCTGCACACGAGGCCCACACTTGGCCAGTAACCTCAACCCCAGAATGTGAGGCCTGACCCCCAAACACCCGAGTCCACTCAGCACGGGGCATCACCCCCTCCTCCAGAATCCTGCCTCAGGGATAGGGTTTTGGGGTTTAGGGTTTAGGGTTTTCAGAATCCTGCCTCAGGGATAGGGTTTTGGGGTTTTAGGGTTTAGGGCTTTCGGGGTTGAGGGGTTGAGGGGTTTAGGGGTGTAGAGCTCTAGGGGTTTAGGGGCTTCGGAATTTCATGTTCAGGGTTTAGGCCCAAGGGGGCTCCCTGTCCTGGGTTCCTATCTACTGGTAAGTAATTATACCTTTCACCTCCCGGTTTATCCTTACCGGGGTTCGACGGCGAAGGGGGGTTAAAGGGTAGTCTACATTTGGTACAGGGTTCAGGGTTCAGGGTTTTAGGGTTTGAGGTTTTAGGATTTTGGGGTTCAGGGTTTAGGGGTTTAGGGGTTTAGGGGTTTAGGGGTTTAGGGGTTTAGGGGTTTAGGGGTTTAGGGGTTTAGGGGTTTAGGGGTTTAGGGGTTTAGGGGTTTAGGGGTTTAGGGGTTTAGGGGTTTAGGGGTTTAGGTGTTTAGGGGTTTAGGGGTTTAGGGGTTTAGGGGTTTAGGGGTTTAGGGGTTTAGGGGTTTAGGGGTTTAGGGGTTTAGGGTTTAGGGGTTTAGGGTTTAGGGGTTTAGGGTTTGGGGTTTAGGGTTTAGGGTTTAGGGTCGAGGGTTTAGGGTTTAGGGCTTGGTTGGGGCTTGATGGGTTGACTCGCGTGCTTGTTTGCCCTCCCGCCTTGGGGATGGAATGGATGCCTGACTCGCCTCGCGTGCAAGTGCCGGTTTAGGGTTTAGGGTTTAGGGTTTAGGGTTTAGGGTTTAGGGTTTAGGGTTTAGGGTTTAGGGTTTAGGGTTTAGGGTTTAGGGTTTGGGGGAGTTCTAGTCTGTCCTTCAGAAGCCCTCGTCATGCATGGGGCGCTTTTGAGGGGAGGGTAGAAATCACATAACCGATATTCTAGCAACTTGAACGAAGGTATGTCGCAAAAGCCTACCTTCTAGCAACATAGGGGACGTAATAATTACCAATGAAATTCCCTTATGGCCACTGTACATTTCTGCTACAATGCCCGCCCAAACCCTGTTCTAATTACTAAGGCTCCCATAGTAGGGTCTAGGGCCGCATGTTTGTTGCCACCCAAGCTTTGCCTGACCTGCGCGATGCCTCTGGCGCGCTGTCTTTTTACCGACGCGTCCCAGGCAGCGAGCCGCCGCTCAGGTTCGACCCTAAACCCTAAACCCTAAACCCTAAACCCTAAACCCTAAACCATAAGCCCTCTTGGAAAACAGGAGTCTGATCGGGCGTGGCTACTCATCGAGACTCAGTGCTCATCGTCCTCACATGGCCATGTTCAACAATTAAGGGCCTGCTGTCTGGCATATATGATCATATCGATTTTGTTTCTGTATGGTTTAGGGTTTAGGGTTTTGGGTTTTGGGTTTTGGGTTTAGGGTTTAGGGTTTTAGGGTTTAGGGTTTAGGGTGTTCTATATCATGGTCTGATTATATGATTATACTGTACGATTCTGCCATTAAAATTCTGTATTAGATTATTGGAATACAGTACGACCGTTACAATATCACGGTCTTATTGTGTGTGCCTGCCTGGACACTCGAATTCTGAAGGGCACAAACATGTTGCGGAGCTGGATGGGCTATGGCCGTTCCAGCAAGGGCCTCGGGTTGCAAGACCCCAAGACCGAGCATGTGCATCTCTAAACCCTATGAACCCTACAAGCCCTGAACCCTAAACCCTAAACCCTGCTTCACAAGCCCCCGAAACTTCCCCTTGCGCAGTGCAAGTCCTCGGGCAAGGGGGAAAGGTTGATCATGCTGGCCATCAGGCCATCTCTCCGGTAGTTCACCCAGTAAGCAGAGCTGCCCTTGTTGCCAATGGCCTGGCAACGTCTCACGGTACTCGGCTTTGGGGGATTTGAGCTGAGGGTTTAGAGGGTCGCGAATTGCCCGGGCCGAGCACGGTCTGCTTTTCGCAGAAGGGACATCTTTGTCACGCATGCGGGATGCGGCCCGAGATCCGAATCCAGTGCAAGCTGAAGTTACTGAAGTTGCTGATGTTTCACGATGTCGTCGCTGGTTGGTTGAGCGAACCCGTCCAGAAAGCGTGCATACCGTTTCCTAAAACCCAAACCCTAAACTCCTAAACCCTAAAGTCCTAAACCCTAAACCCTAAGCCCACTCCTACACCTGCCTCAAGCATCGGAAGTCCAAGAGCATTCCAGAAGTGATACTGCATGCGCCGTGGTTCGAAGAGGGCCCGCACCCAACGATAGTTCCTCGAGCTGGTGTGGGTTTAGGGTTTAGGGTTTAGGGTTTAGGGTTTAGGGTTTAGGGTTTAGGGTTTAGGGTTTAGGGTTTAGGTTTAGGGTTTAGGGTTTAGGGTTTAGGGTTTAGGGTTTAGGGTTTAGGGTTTAGGGTTTAGGGTTTAGGGTTTAGGGTTTAGGGTATAGGGGTTAGGGTTAAGGTTTAGGGTTAGGGTTTAGGGTTAGGGTTAGGGTTTAGGGGGGGGGGGGGGGGGGGGCGGGGGCCTGGGGTAGGGGCGATAGATGTCTAAAGTCGATTGTGTCGTACATACAATATAAGCCGTGCAGAAAGTACACATCACACAGAACGCATATATATATATATGCATATATATATATATATAACATGTAATCCGCATCGATGCGTGTAATGCATAAAAGGTGCTTGTGATGCAGATAATGCATAGAATGCATAACATCCATATAGAACATAAAATACAGATGATGCATACAATTCACATATACTACAAATGATGCCATATCGCACATAGAATACATAAGCTGCAAGTAAAGTTGTAAGGACCCTTAGTTGGGTTCTTAGGATCCTTAACTACAGTTGGTGCAGCAAGGGGGCCCCTCCTTGTACTCTAGGATACTTGGAGCCCCCTAAACCCCCAACCCCAAACCCTAAACCCTAAACCCCAAACCCCAAACCCCAAACCCTAAACCCTAAACCCTAATCCTAAACCCTAATCCTAAACCCTAAACCCTAAACCCTAAACGGGAGCCCCTGGGCGACCGCTGGGAGCCGAGGATCCAAACGGTGTAGAGCCCCACGTTGTAGTCGTTGAAGGCGTCGGAATTCGTTTCCTTGAGGTCCTGGCCGTCCCAACCTGATACTTTCGGCGCGGGTTTAGGGTTTAGGGTTTAGGGTTTAGGGTTTAGGGTTTAGGGTTTAGGGTTTAGGGTGCTTTTACTGCATTTTTCAGCATGGCCAGGTGGGGAATTCAACCCGGGCTTTGCTGGCCTTGCGTTGGACTGCGGCATCCCCGGAAACGACTCCCTAAAAACCCTGAACCCTAAACCTAAAACCCTAAAACCCTAAACCCGAAACCCTAAACCCCAAACCCCAAACCCGAAACCCCAAACCGCAACCAGGCTGCTCCAGCTCGACAGCACCGCGAAGGCGGAGACCAATAGGCCCATGGCCACGTTTTGCTGGCGATGCTGGCGAGAGACCCGGTTGAGCTCCCCAATGCCCACTTGCTCATTCTCCTTGCGGGTAGCGCTCTAGATTAAGGCCCCTTTCTGGGGGGGGGGGGGGGGGTTCCGTTTAGAAGGTGCCGTAGTATAGAGGGACCCAAGAAGCGACCCGAATTTAGGGACTACCCTTGTGCGCCGCTTAGCTGGGGCTGCGTGCTGGGTGTTGCCTTGCGGCGGGCGTTGTCGGAATGATCCGTCTCGAGTCTCCGGTGTACATCATTGTAAAGGTCCACTTGGCGGGAACACCATGGCCATGCCCCTGAACCCTAAACCCTAAACCCTAAACCCTAACCCTAAACCCTAAACCCTAAACCCTAAACCCTAAACCCTAAACCCTAAACTCAAGGGACGACTCTCGCGCATGCTAAGCGCATGGCATGCCAGACAGCCCAAGCGATGTTCAGGAAGTAGAACCACTTCACCTTCTTCACGTAATTCACTTTGACGTCTTCTCCGGCGCCATGCTTGACATCCTGAACAATCGAAGCTTGCTTCTATCCAGAGGAAATGTTGCGTGCCGGGGCTGTGGCCAGATGCGCCAAGTAGTTCTGGATCCTGCAAAGCGATGACGCACAGGAGCGCATCTCCCTTTATACGGATGTGCTCGGTACTTTCATCGGACGCCATGGACGTCGTAAGTCGCAGGCATTGGCAGGCCCACAAGAACGCCTGCAAGAGCTGACATTTTGAAAGCGGCAGCCCTGTGTCGAGATTGACGTGGATAGAGTTGCTGCGATGAGGCCTTACGCCTTACGCCTTCTTGCTGAAGGTATTGCCTCTTACCTGCAACCCGAAGTCCTAAACCCTAAACCCCTAGACCCTAAACCTTTGGTCAAGACCATGCTGGAGTATCAATTGTTTGTTTGGCTGCGGCTACGGGGGTGTTGAAATGGTCCTAAACCACACCGCAGCACCTTTGGTCCTGCCTTTAATCTGCGACTTTGCCACCGACTCGGGCGACAAATGCTCGCCCTCTTGCACCGGGGAGTGCTTGAGATGGTTCGCCTCAATCCGGAACGCGGACTCGTTCCAAGCCACAAGAAGTTCAAGGGAAGTTGCATGGTCCCGTAACTTTCATGTGGTCATATGGTCCCCTAACGTCCCCTACCTTCCTGAAAGGGTTCTGAGGGCCCTTGGGCTTTGTAGGGCCCATAAAGGACCCTGTGACTACCCTGAGAACAAATCAAAGAATTCTCCTTTGATCGGTACCTGAGTGCAATTTCCACGTACTCGAAGGGAGATCTACATTGGACATGTTGCTCTCGGCTTTTGCACACTGGGGCGGCCTGGAATCACTGGTCTTGAAGCCGAATGAACCCCAAAAAGCCGACTGAGACCCGAAGCAATGTGAAGTAGCGTGTTGTGTTGCTTGTATCCCCCAAGAAGGGCACCCGGTAGATACACTCACCAATACTTGTAAGGAACCCCAAGTACACTCACCAATAGCAGGAATACCGATCCTGCTTCATATGACAACAGAGACCCTAAACCCTAAACCCTAAACCCTAAACCCTAAACCCTAAACCCTAAACCCTAAACCCTAAACCCTAAACCCTAAACCCTAAACCCTAAACCCTAAACCCTAAACCCTAAACCCTAAACCCTAAACCCTAAACCCTAAACCCCACCTCTTCCAGCAGGTAGAGGAACGAGAGGTTGGGATCTTCGAGGCCTGCCTGCATTGTGGTTCAGGGCTTGGCGGGTTTTGAATTTGGGGTTTAGGGCTTAGGGTTTAGGGTTAAGGGTTAAGGGTTAAGGGTTTTGGGTTTAGGGTTTAGGGTTTAGGGTTTAGGGTTTAGGGCTTAGGGCTTAGGGCTTAGGGTTTGTAGAACTTGGCGTTCGAGGGTGCGCTTCCCTAAACCCCAAAACCCTAAACCCTTTAGGGTTCTGCCTGTGAGTATTGCAGGAATCGTGCTCGGCCCCTTGCTTTCCGGCCTCAGTGAGGGCCAGCAGGTCCAGCATCTCAGACACATCAGTGGTCTCCCACACCTCGACACCATTAGGGTTTAGGGTTTAGGGTTTAGGGTTTAGGGTTTAGGGTTTAGGGTTTAGGGTTTAGGGTTTAGGATTTAGGGTTTAGGGTTTAGGGCTGCGGATTTCACAATGGTTCCTAGCGACCCGTCATCTTGCAGCAGAAACACCCAGTCATCTTCGGCGCCTTGCTTGCAGGCTGGTGGGTAGTTGAAACCAGGGCTATCTGATCTGTACCTAAGCTAACCTTAGGGCTTAGGGTTTAGAACTTAGGATTTAGGATTTAGGGTTTAGGGTTTAGGATTTAGGGTTTAGGGTATGATAGGGTGCCTTACTTACCTTGGTAGCCCGGGAACAACATGATAAGACGGGAACCCGGGCAACCTTTTTGGGGTTGGTTACTTGACAAGGGCACCCAGAACCAAAAATGGGCAAAAGGGCACCACTTGGGCGACCAAGCAAGACTGTGTTGACAACGACCCATGAACGTTCGAAGCCTAAACCCTAAACCCTAAACCCTAAACCCTAAACCCTAAACCCTGGACCCTAAATCCTCAACCCGCAATGCGTCGATCCAGGCTTGCACTTTGGGAGCCCTGGTGGGTTCAGGAAGTTTAGGGCGCGTAGGGCGATGAGAGTTTGGGGGTTTAGGGTTTAGGAAGTTTGGGGTTTAGGGTGTTGGGAGTTTTAAGGTTTAGGGTTTAGGGTTTAGGGAGTGTGGGGTTTAGGGTTTAGGGAGTTTGGGGTTTAGGGCTTAGGAAGTATAGGGAGTTTGGGCTTAAGGGATCGGGATCATCACCAGCCATGAGCGAGCTGCTCGACGGATCGACGCCCACCTGCGCATGACTCCCCAACTACAATAGGGGCCCTAATAATTAGGACAGGGTTGTTGGGGGGGGGGGGGGTTTTAACGACCCTGTGCATCTTTTCTAGTGCAGGCCACTGGGGTTTAGGGTTTAGGGTTTATGGTTTTGGGGGCTATAGGGGCCTTAACAAATAGAATAATTAGGGTTTTGGGGGGGTCAGTATAGTACTTTTATTATAAAGGGACCACAAGGGAACACAATTAGTAATTATTCCGAGCCCTTTCTCATCTGGGCGTTGTCCCTGTGAGGGGTTCCTTTTTAGATATGGGGACCCCGGATTTAGAACAGGGCACTTGCATGCGTCTGCAAACTTCAAACCCTAAACCCTACACCCTACACCCTACACCCTGGCCCTAAACCCTACCCCCAGGGAAGCACTTTCCAAAGCCATCACCAAGTCGACAGCCCGGCTCTGGCCGGATATAGACAACGAAGCAACCCTGTGCAGAAACCTGCCACTGACGGATTCACGGGCTTTCGGCTCCCTAAACCCTAAACCCTAGCTAGACCCTAAACCCTAAACCCTAGCTAGACCCTAAACCCTAAACCCTAAACCCTAAACCGAAAACCCGAAACCCTAAAACAAAACCATCAACAAATCTCCGGCCTCCCGCAGCTGAGCGCCCATGGCCGCTGCCGCGGCCTTGGCCACGTGATCGCACCGGCAAGACTGGGGCCTGCAGGGCGGCGGCTTCGCACAGATCTTACCAGTACTTCGAATTACCCTAAACCCTAAACCCCAAACCCTAAACCCTAAACCCTAAACCCTAGACCCTAAGCGCGTATGAAGGCCTCTTTGGCCTTTCCGGGTTTTCTTTAGAATCTTTAGACTTGGGTCGAGGGGCTTAGGATTTTCGGGTTTTTAGGGTTTTTAGGGTTTAGGGTTTAGGGCTGAGGGGGAAAAGAAAGAGGGATGATGGGTCCTTTTTGTTCAAGCCCCATCATCCCTCTTTCTTTTCCCCCTCAGCCCTAAACCCTAAAAACCCTAAAAACCCTAAAAACCCTAAAAACCCTAAAAACCCTAAAAACCCTAAAATCCTAAGCCCCTCGACCCAAGTCTAAAGATTCTAAAGAAAACCCGGAAAGGCCAAAGAGGCCTTCATACGCGCTTAGGGTTGACGCCTCGATGGGCCTAAGGCCAACATCGCACCCCGGCCTTTTCGCCTCCTCTGCGGGGCGCTTGACCCGCTCTTCGGCGCTGGCGAAAACCTCGCATGCGGGCGCTCGGAGCCATAAACCTTAAACCCTAAACGCCGTAAACCTAAACCCTAAACCCTAAACCCTAAACCCTAAACCCTAAACCCTAAACCCTAAACCCTAAACCCTAAACCCTAAACCGATAAACCAAAAATGCCCTAAACCCTGCTTTGGGTCAGGACTTGACTCCGAAACAGCCTCATCTTAAAACCCTTAGTACCTGAAGATGAAAACCCTAAAGCCCTAAATCCCTAAAACCCTTGATTCGAAAACATCTAAAACACATTGCGGGAAAACACAACTTTCAAACCTAAACCCCAACACCGTAAAGCCGAAAGCCTTAAACCCCCAAAGCCCACACCCCTAAGCCCTCAGCCCGAAGCCCCCGCGTCAGCAAAGGGGGTCTACGGGGAGGCCGGACCATGTAAACCCTAAACCCTAAACCCTAAACCCTAAACCCTGAACCCTGAACCCTGAACCCTAAACCCATCAGTCCAAAAGCCCAGGTTTTAGCCTTTAACTCATCGAACGCGAGTGGCTCCTTGGTCTTCAGGGGTCTCCCCATCCCTCTGCAGCATGGACCAAAGCCTGGTTGCAGAGCTCTTTCGGCGGGGGGGGGGGGGGGGGGTGTATGGGTTTAGGGGTTAGGGTGCAGCCTTTGGGGCCTTTGGAGCCTTTAGGGCCTTTTTGGATCCAGGCACACTGCAAAGAACTCTAGATTGGGGTCCCGGTTTGGGTCCTACGTACGGTACAGGTACGGTACGGCACCCTTAAAAGGACCCTGTTCTAGAGAACAGCCCACATGCGCTGCGAGGGCACCGGCAAATTTCCTGAATCGTTGGGACCCCCGTTGGGAACCCATAGTGCAATCGCTGATTTCTCGGGGAAAGTTGTTATATTGTTTTTTCTTTATGTATATGTAAAGGAGGACGGGTTCCGGACACCAAAGAAAACTACATACGAAGGCTCGCAAGCAGGCCGTCCAAAAAGTGAGAACGCTGGAAAAAACAAAGGCCACATAAGGGCGGGTACCACATACATGTATTTACACATATAGATGTGAAGAGAGAGGGAGAGTGAGAGGAATGTACATCTTATCAAATAAGATTTAAGATCGATGTCGAATCGATGTCAACGTGGAGGTGGGAAGGCTTCCACAACCCGAGCCTCTCCAGCTCTGGAGGAATTTCTGGGTTGGACAAGTCCACACCGGTCTTCTGCACGTAGTCCTGCCACATCGGCATAGGCACCCTAAGCCCTACACCGAAGGCTTCTTCTACCTCAGGGGTCAATTAGCAGCTAGTTAGCAGCGTCTTGGCAAAAACTGCTCAAGCTGAGACTTATATACTGATTCTGAGCTTGCTTGCTGAGACCCCTGAACCACTACACCCTTAACTTAGTTCTTGGCGGAGACTCGGGGAATTAGGTATCCCATGCTCGAACACCTTCGTTTAAGGGATTCCTGATTCACTACTGATCCAGAAATTCCCGGCTGAGAACCAGCAAGTAAACCCATGCAGTGTCCTGGAATAAGTCGACTAAGGCTTGCACAAAGAAATGTTCCCTCGGGTTCCTTGGTAGCGCAGTGACGATATTGTGATAGGGCGGTACCCTTCTTTGATGGTTGGGTACTTTATAAGGGAACCCAGAACCAAAATAACGACAAAAGGGGCACCATTGGCTGCCCAAGGTTCGTGGGAACTTGAGACAGGAGCTCGAGGGTTCGCGAGACCACCGGCGGCCACGACACGTTGGTGTTCCACTTCAATGGCCCTGGGTGCTAGGGTTTAGGGTTTAGGGTTGAGGGTTGAGGGTTGAGGGTTGAGGGTTGAGGGTTTAGGGTTTTGGGTTTAGGGTGCAGGGTGGACCAGCCCACTACTCACTTCCATAGTGTGGCTCTAGCCCCCCCAGTCTTTGGCTTTTTGACATCCCTCACACAAACATAAGCAGAATCGCAGGTAAGTCGTACACTCAGGATACATCTCCACCACGGCAAAACGGTGGCCACACCCGGAGCTTTGACAAGAATCGTGTAGACGGCCCAATCTTAACACAGAACCCTCTCCTCCAGCAACTGTTACTTCACATGGATGGCACTTGCAGCATGAAGTCAGGGAGACCTGCGCGATTTATTGCTTAGGGTTTAGGGTTTAGGGTTTAGGGTTTAGGGTTTAGGGTTTAGGGGTTAGGGGTTAGGGTTTAGGGTTTAGGGTTTAGGGTTTAGGGTTTAGGGTTTAGGGTTTAGGGTTTAGGGTTTAGGGCTTAGGGTTTAGGGATTGCCATGGCTTTACGTTCTCTGTTTCAGCTTCCCAAAAGGTATACTAAATGCGCGAATCATCCCGAAAACCATGTTCCAACTTTCTGGAGTTTACTGCAACTTACTTCTCCAATACCCAAGGAGGAAAAGGGTTAAACTGTACTATTCCTACTAAACAAAGAAACCCAAAAAGTTTAACGTTCAGCTGTTGGAGAAGTACGGCAATGCTTTGTACGAAGAACCGAAGGAAGCCAAACTACCTCTGTCTCGGCGTCATCCTTTGCAACCTTGCGCTTCTCAACGAAACGCCCTGGCACCTTGAACCAAGCCTAAACCCTTCTCAACGGCACGCCCTGGCACCTTGAATGAAGCCTAAACCCTAAACCCTAAACCCTAAACCCTCAACCCTAAACCCTAAACCCTAAACCCTAAACCCTAATCCCTAAACCCTAAACCCTAAACCCTAAACCCTAAACCCTAAACCCTAAACCCGAACACTGCAACCAGGTTGCGACTGTCCCGAATGTGTTTGTATCGGAGCTCGCAGTCGGCCGATGTTGTCGCCACAATGGCCTACAGGGTTTAGGGTTTAGGGTTTAGGGTTAGACATTGTGAGCGGGGAAAAACCTGCAGGAAGAGAAGTCCCACTCTCGCGATCTCCGCATCTACGCGAAGCCAAGCATGTGCAGCGTGCTCAAATCATGAATTCAGGGGTATAAGTATAAGGAGGGACCCCTAGAAGGGACCCTTATATAAGGGTAGCCCCTGTATACCTAAGTAGCCCCTCAATAACCCCTAAACCCTAAACCCTAAACCCTAAACCCTAAACCCTAAACCCTAAACCCTAAACCCTAAGCCCCTCAATCACCCCTAAGAAACGCAAGCCACATCAGCGCCTTCCGGATGAGCGAGCTGAGGCCTTTATCGACAAGAGCCGAGCTCTCATCCTCACGCGCCATGAGCTGAACGGAGTCGCATGTCAAATGGGAAAAAGGTACTTTGGCAGGGTTAGGGCCTTTAGGGCTTTTAGGGCGTTTGGGGTGTCGAATTTGGTATATTCGGGAATTCCTTGGAGACCAAATTAACCCCTAACAGTCTTATTTATGGTTCATATACCTTGAGAGGAACCTAGTAGTACAGGGTATATGACCCCGATTTTGGGGTTCATTTGGTCCCTAAGGTTAGGTACATCCCATAATTTCAAGAAAGTTGTTTACGCGCTTCGAAGATGCAGACTACTGAAGGTGAGCCAAAACCACGTTCAGGTGTGCGCTTCAGAGCCATGGGGTAAGCCCTTGGAGAGCCTGTGAAAAAGACCCCGACACAAGATCCACGTAATTGCCGGGTTAATTGCCATGGGTCCCCTAAACCCTAAACCCTAAACCCCATAGGGGGCTGAGGTTTACTGATCCAGGCGCAATCTGGTTCCCATTCTCTGCAGCGCCAGAGACCAGGAGGTCAGCGAAGTGTGTGAACAGGCTTTGCCCTGACAGAGGAGCGCCCTAACTTAGCCGGTGCTGAGTGGGGAATGAGGTGCCCTATATCATCCCTTAACGGGAAAGATAAGAGGACGTGAGGATAGTTCCGAGGGAGCTGGTCTTGCAAGCAATGACTGCGCGATGGAAGCGCCTCAACCCCGCTTCAAAAACCTAAACCCTAAACCCCGTAAACCCTAAACCCTACACCGGACCCTAAACCCTAAACCCTAAACCCTAAACCCTAAACCCTTAACCCTTAACCCTAAACCCTAAACCCTCATAAGCCGTGCCAGGGTGCGATAGAGCCAGAGCTCCCTCTTCTTCTCTGGCGGGTCCGACTTCTTCCTGTCACGGGCTGATGCGCACCCCTAGGCGCTTCTAGGCTCAACGCACTCCCCACATCTTGTCCCCACACCTGTGCCGCAATCTGAGGTAAGTGAATCTTCAGGCTGAGCGCCCGGCGTGCAGAAGGGGTTCTTCCCATCCTCGTGCTCGAAGGCCCAGGTCAGCATATCACTCGTCAGACCTTCCTGCCCGAAGTCCATGACGCCCTTCACGAGGGGCCAGATCAAGCCTCTCACAAGCTAAGGTCCTAGGTTCACCCTAAGCCAGGGCTATATCGCAACTTGAACAGCAACAAGCCCTAAAAGCCCTGCTTAAGGTTTCGGGTTTAGAGTCCAGGGTAACCCTACACCCTAACCCTAAACCCTAAACCCTAACCCCTAACCCCTAAACCCTAAACCCTAAACCCTACACCAGAGCCTGCTGCCTCGTCCCTCACAAGCCTGGTTGCAGCCGGGATGCGGCGACGGAGGCTGGAATCCATTGTGGCCTGGCCCGCCTTGGCTTCTGAAGGGCTTAGGGTTTAGGGTTTAGGGTTTAGGGTTTAGGGTTTAGGGTTTAGGGTTTAGGGTTTAGGGTTTAGGGTTTCGCGTTTAGGGCTTAAGGCTTGCCAACAACAACTTTGGGCTTAGGCTAAACCCCCACACCCCAAGCCCTGAAATCCAAAAGTCGCAAAACCTATAAGCCTTGAACTCTGAAAAAAAGATGTAAGCCCGGCATGACAGCCCTAAAGCCCCAAAGCCTTTTAACACGAAAACCTCGCAAACCCAATCATCAGCCATGAAACTCTAGAAGCCCTAGAGGCCCAAATATAACCATCAAAACAACCTAAACCCTAAACCCCCTTCAAGCCAGAGAGTCCGAGTCCTTCTACCACACCCGAACGTGTAGGGTGCCCCCGGCGCCAAGAAGGGGACAACTATGGAAGGGTTCAGGGTTGAGGGTGTAAGGTTTAGAGAACCGACCATACCTCAAAGACTTACAAGGTCGGTTCTCTAAGCCTACTGGACTGCAAGGGTACTTTCTTTATGTTTTACATATTTGTTTTTTTCGGGGGGTCAGTATATTTTAGTGCTATTTTGAAAAGCAAGAAAAAACATAACATACGAACACCAAATATATGAAGAGGCATCCGGGGACGAAGTCCCGCCCGTGTAACTCCCCCCTCGGCTTACCTAATAAGGAGTTCACGAATTAAGTATGATTTTACTGTTGCAATCAGAACCTACACAAAATTCGTGAACTCCTTCAAAAGACCGCGCTCCGCCAGAAGTTCTTCCGAGGCAAGCAAACCCAAACCAACATGGAAGAACTAAAAAAATCCAAATCCCATGCAAAAAAGCCAAAGAACATACGAGAAGGCACCTGAACAATTTAACATAATACTTTGGGGATAGATCTGCTTACCTCGGAAGAACTTCATGAAAAGAAAAGATATTATTTATGTTAGGCATGCATGCAAACAGTTCATGTGAACACTTCAAGTGGTTCACGAGAAAAAGAGAAGGCGCTGATAGAGATTTAAAAACATATGTATATGTATATGTATATGTATATGTATATGTATATGTATATGTATATGTATATGTATATGTATATGTATATGTATATGTATATTTATGTATTTGCATACGTGAATGCATACATGTATATGAGAAAGATATCAAGATGGCGCCAACACAATATGAAATGGCGCCACTCAAGACAGCCCTTGAAAAAGTCACTAGGAAGACATCGGCCAGGTGAAACTATGGCGCCACTTGGGTCTTACATTCCCAGATCTTGCCAGCTCACGTTTTGCCTGAGGCTGCAGAGCTAGTGCAATGCTATCTTGGAGTAGACCTGGAGGATGAGCTTCGGACGGTGGCTTTCCAAGCTTCTTCGCGGCTTCCTTAATTTCCCTGTCAATGCAGACAGGATTGACTGGAAGTGGAGTCTGGCATGCACGGGAACGCGCCTCTCGTTCTCCCGCAGTAGTTCTTTGTACGCGGTCTCTGATGATTGGGCTGTCTTCAATGCCTGATGCTTAGGTCATACTCTCTTTTAAGTTTCTTTTGTGGTAAAGGGCAGCGCTGAAGCGGCGTCTGAGGATGTGGCAAGCTGGATGAGTCGCCAAGGTTCCGTGCCACTGAACTCGGCGTGCAGCAAATGCAGCTTTCTTGTGGCCTGACCAGCAGGAACGCGTTGCATCCTGCATGCTGTGAGTGATGTTCTGCGCCTGCTTTTTGGAACTTGTCTTGATCGTTTCTTTCCTGCGCAGAAGCAAGTTGTGAAGTGTTCCAACAATTGAGGAATTGTTCTTGACTTGCCTTGGGACGAAGACCATGATCCAGTATCTCTGAGCAAATTGAAATCTAGCTGATAAAGCTGTGAGCGAAAGGGCTGACGGAACACGTTTGCTTCGACGCTCATGCTTTCAGCCGAGGATGTAATCGATTACCAATGTGAGGGCCTGGAGGAGGTTAGTAGGTCCAGGGGAGGCTTAAAGGAAGCTAAGCATGGGGCCCAAAAGCTAAAGGAGATGAAGCCTGGGTTCTCAAGGCTCTAAAGGAGGTGAAACCTGAAGCACTCGGGGGCTCTAAGGGAGGTGAAGGCTGGAGCTCTCAAGATAAACATCTTCGAAACGTGCCGATGTAAGTGAAACCTGGTCTCTCGCATGGAAGCCAAGCAGGTGAAACTTCCAACTGTTGAAGCATATCAAAAAAGGTACAACGGGGAACTATCAGATGGCACCAAAGTACTTGCAACCTGAAACTCACTGGAGCTACCGGTGTCCCTAGAGAAGGTGGAACCTGGAGCTCTCGGGGTGCTTAGAGGAGGTGAAACCTGAAACTTTTCAAGGAATATTTTTCGGAGAAGCCTTGAGCTCTCGGAGGCCCTAAAGGAGGTGAAGCCTGGAGCTCTCGGGGGCCCGAAAGAGGCCTAAAGGAGGTGAAGCCTGCAGCTCTCGGGGCCCTAAAGGAGGTGAAGCCTGGAGGTCTCGGGGGGCCAGAGGTGAAGAAAGCAGCCCTTGGAGGCTAAAAGGAGGGGAAGTCTGGAGTCCCGCGTTTTGCTGGGCCTAAAGGAGGGAAGCCTGGACCTCTCGGGAGGCCTAAGCCTGGAGCTTGCGGGGCGCCTAAAGGAGGCGAATGCAAAGTGAAGTCTGGAGCTTTCGGGCGGGCTTCTTACAGGGGGCCTGAAAGAAGCTTTAAAGGAGCTTAAGCCTGGAGGCTCTATAGGAGGTTAAGCCTGGAGGCTGAGAGGGCCTAGAAGAGGTGAAGGCTGGATGGGCGCAGCTGTTTGGGTGTCTGGACTTGAGGGTGCTGGGTTTGGGGTGATCCATGCAAGGGGCTCTTCCCATTCTTTTCACTGCGTCGCGCTTTCTCGCCCGTGCAGGAGATCGTTTCATTATCGCGGCTTCCTCAGGATGTCAGGCATCATGGTTTGCTGTAATGTTTCACTGGCAGTCGCAGTGACAATTGGATGAACTATGACTGCAACTTGTTCCGCTGACCAAGATGCTTTAACTCCTCGTCCATCCAGTGCCTAGACAAGCAAGCATGATGCAACTGCAGAAATCGGTCGCATTGTTTTGAGACTTTGGGACGGGGGCGCCTCAGCCTTTTGCGAATGAGCGCACGGAGTTCCTCGGTAGCCGCTTCCATTAATGCCTGCAGCGACGCTGCCGTCAAGGTTGCAAGCTTTGGGGTGAAGCAGTATACTTTGTCGGCCTTTTGGTTGAGCGAGACCATATACGGTCCGAGGTGTAGGTGGGCGTGTATCCATCTCGCATATAGTTGCTGCACCTGGCAGAAGAGTGCTTCGTGCCAGCATCTTCACGTGCTCAATCTTCAGCCTCTTTGGGACTCAGGGATCGGCGGTTCAGCGCCATGCTTGCCTGCGGTTGCACAGGGCTACACTGACAGGTTGAAGCGTGCCAATCACAGCCGAGGGCGGTACTCTTGAGCCACGATGGGGCATTGACCTTATAGACAGACGCATCCATGCACCATGCAGAGTATCGCTAGAATTTCAGGCAGCGGCCATGAGGTGCTACCAAAGACCACCTGCCATGACCACGCTAAACAACAGAAAGACGTGTCCTCGCACATCAAAACATCAAAATCCTCAGGCAGCCAACCAGACCATCTTGGCGATTAACCTGCCAATTATAGAGAACCGATTCCTAATGCACTTGTTTGTTGGGACGCCACGCCTCCCCACACAAACATTTTGGGAATAAAGTGAAAATCGCTCCGATAAAATCACAAAAAGAGGAACCAATGAGAGAGCGAGAAACTCTCTCTCGCTCTTTCTCTCTCTCTCTCTCTCTCACACACACACAACAGAAACCAATCACGCTCGCACGACGCACCGCTCCCTTTTTTTGACATGCGCGCGGCTGCGTGCGGAGAAAAGGCGCTACTGAAAGCAGCCTTCTAAAATTGCAAAAGAAAAGTTGAATTCAGCAAAAGATAATTAGGGTGGGCGGTTATGTGGTACCACCACCCGCAAACCCAGGAGTTTGCCTCTACAAAACCAAAAGCTCACCTAAACGATTGCAACAGAAAGCTAGAACCAACTCTGTTTGCAGCTACCAGAACCCAACAGCAAGAAAGACCTAGGCAAACTCCCGGGGGCGGGTCACCCGTGACACGTTATGGCTATGCAAAACTAGTGCCCAAAAGAGTAGATACAGTATAGTCTAAGATCTCTACACTATAAGCAAGCCCTTTTGGGACTCAGGGATCGGCGATTCAGCGCCATGCTTGCCTGCGGTTGCAAAGGGCTACAATGACAGGTTGAAGCGCGCCAATCACAGCCGAGGGCGGTACTCTTGAGCCACGATGGGGCATTGACCTTAGACAGACGCATCCATGCACCATGCAGAGTATCGCTAGAATTTCAGGCAACGGCCATGAGGTGCTACCAAAGACCACCTGCCATGACCACGCTAAACAACAGAAAGACGTGTCCTCGCACATCAAAACATCAAAATCCTCAGGCAGCCAACCAGACCATCTTGGCGATTAACCTGCCAATTATAGAGAACCGAACTTTTGCTCACGACATGCTCACGACAGATGCTCAACAAAATGATCACACCTTCTCCGACATAAAGCCTGATCCTCAAAAGGCAACAAAGCCTAAACTCCCCAACTGCCCCGACATCGCTCAGAGCAGCTGTGCCTTCCAGCTGGGATGAGTTGCCACCATCCCGCGCGTTGTCTGCCTTGATAAAGAAATAGCTATAGACCTCCGAGGCAATTTACCGGAGTCCGAAGTGCCAAAGAACATCTGAAGACCTGGAGACAGTTTTCGTGGCGTTCCGCATTCGGCTTTACATTGGGATCTAGGCTTCCGGACGGTTCGGACGCAAGCCTCGAGTAATATCCATGCCATCTCAGGTTAAGGCCTGATCGAGGGCGATTCTTATTACCTTCTGCGGCCAAGTGCACTTTCAATTCAATCACGTTTGGGCTACTGAAGTCCCCAACCGTTCGGCTGCATGTTTCAATTGTAAAGGATTTACGACCGGGATTTTGGCAAGGACGAGATAGTGAATCAAAATCTCTAGAGTTCAAATTTTGAAGATCTGGGAATCTCTGGATATCTGATCAAATTCTCCAAAATTGAAATATTGAAGATCTGGGGATCTTTGGATATCGAATCAAAATCTCTAGAATTCCATTTTTGAAGGTCTGATGATCTTTGGATCTCGATAAAAATCTCAGATTTGAAATATTGAAGGTCTGGGAATCTCTGAATATTGAATCAAAACCTCTAGAATTCAATTTTTGAAGGTCTGGGATCTGGATATTTAATCAAAACCTCTAAAATTCAATTTTTCAAGGTTTGGGAATTTCTTGATATCTGACCAAAATCTTCAGATTTCAAAGTTTGAAGATTTGATGACTTCTTCATATCTGATTAGGAATTGGAGTATTGAAGGTCTAGGAATCTCTGAATATTTGATTAAATATCGCCAGAATTCAAATTTTGAAGGATTTGGATTTGGAGTCTCTGGATATCTGATCAAAACCTCCAAAATTGAAATTTTGAAGGTCTGGGAATCTTTGGATATATAATTCAACAGGAGAAAAGCGAGGATGCTGACGGCAACTATGTTCGGCTGCGGTGTTAGATGCCAAAGCCCACAGATTCCTGAGCCAACTTGAGCCCGACTACACCTGAGCTTTAGGGTTCAGGGCTTTGTGCCTAGGGTTACTAAGGTTATTAGGGCTGCTAGGCTGCTAGGGTTGCTATGGTGAAAAGGCTTACTTGGGTTACAAGGGTTACCAGGGTTACTAGGGTTTGGGGTTTGGGGTTTGGGGTTTAGGGTTTAAGGTTTGGGTTTCCAAGTGGCCTGGATCAGCTTGTCCGCAAGCTTCTGCTTCCAGGACCTGGGCTGTGAGAGTGGGTTTTGGGGGAACTTCCGAGTCATAGAGTCTAGGATTTAGGGTTTGGGGTTTAGGGATTGGGGTTTAGGATTTAGGGTTTGGGGTTTAGGGATTAGGGTTTGGAATTTGGGGTTCTGGGTTTAGGGATGAGGGTTGCGGCATTAGGGCCGTTAGGGCTTAGGGTTTCGGGATGAAGGTTTCGGAGCGACCAAGAAATTCACTGCACATCCTCTTCTGACGGTGGCTGGGATTAGGTTAGCAAAGTGAAGTTTAGGCATATTCATGGTGCCTTGATTGAGGCTTGATTGAGGCTTGGTGCATTTTAAATATTGGCAACACATGTACGTACCCTTGTATCAAGCTTAAGAAGTTACTATACATCTGAAAAGATTTCCCATGAGCGAACTTTGCAGCAAAAAAAGAGACTGCCGCCAATACCAAGCTTGGCAGCCCAGGAACCTTGAACCCTAAACCCTAAACCCCTTCATAACGGCGCCCTCTTCGGTGGTGGTTGCGATTTTGAGGGGACCCCAAAACCCAAAAGTGCAAAAGGCTACCGCTGGGCTGCCAAGTACCCAACCCTACATCCTAAACCCTATAAACCCTCTACACCCTGAACCTAAACCCAAAACCCTAAACACTAAACCCTAAACCCCGAAACCCCTAACCCACCCCTCAACCCGCACATTAGGGGGATGGGATTGTTGTCAACAGCTGCCCAGTGGCAGCCTCCACTTGCTCGACTGGCGGTGCAGGTTGTAGCCTTCTTTTCGGTTTTAAGGGCTTGGGGTTCAGGGCTCAGGGTTTAGGGTTAAGGGTCTAGGGTGGTTTTAAGGGCTTGGTTTGGGGATTGCGTTGGGGCTTTAGTTTGCTTGGTCTTAAAGTCTTAAAGCGGGCTTTAGGGTGTTTGGAGGTGTTAGAGTGTGTGAGGCGTTGGAGTTTCAGGGTTTTAGGGCTTTAGGGCATCGAGGGTTTGGGTTTTCCAGGATTCTACCCTATAATCCAGCGGTTCCAACCTACAAAATATACTAGGTTTGGGTTGTGAGGGTGGCCTTGCTGCTGGTTCTGGGTTTTGGGGTTTGGGGGCTTAAGGGCGTTTAAATTAAAGGCCGTTGCTTAGATTGCAGCTGAGGGTTTCAAGTAGCTCCTAACCCCTTTCGTTCTGTGCTATTACGTACTCTTATTTGATTGCGATCGTGCAAGATGAGATACAGTTAGACAGTAGTATATGTTATATTATATAGTACACCATGAACTTGTATTATATTATCCTATGTTATACTATATTAAACTATATGATTACTATATTATACTATACTGTACTATATTATACTATACTACACTACTACACTACACTACACTACACTACACTACACTACACTACACTACACTACACTATACTATACTATACTATACTATACTATATATTATAGTATAGCGTCATATATATATATACACATAGCAGTAGCTTGTTAAAGTTAGTATTATGGACGTTGAAGTAGCAATACAAACCATTACAAACCAATAGAAAGGTTGCTCTATTGCTATGTACTGTTGCATGATACTATCCATGTATATATATATATATATGTATATTGTCTTGCTAATCCTATTATATATTATATTGTCTGATAGAAGCATGTATGTTCTTGGGGCTGAATCTACAGTAGCCAAGCTGCAAGTCATGATGGCGCTTGGATCCACCCCGGGGGCCACCGATGCCAGCCATGGGTGTGACGAAAGCGCGCCCTGGTTCTCGTTGTTGAAGCCTTTATCGGTCAGATTTTAGGGTAAAGGGTTTAGGGCCAAAGTTTAGGGTTGGGGGGGTGGGGTCAGGGTTTCTGGGGCTTTTCGTTCAGCCACATGCCAACGGCCAAACCCAGCTTGTGCCAGAATACTCTAACCCCTAAACCCTAAGCCCTAAACCCTGAACCCTAAACCCTAAACCCTAAACCCTAAACCCTAAACCCTTGGCAGAGGCCGAGGCCTGCGGGTGCTCCCTCTGCATAGAGCACGTCTTCGGCTTGGCAGGTGTGGCCTGGGTCCGCCAGGCGAGCGCCGGCCACCAGCTCTGCCACCAAGGAGGCGATGATGAAGCCTTACAATAGGGTTTAGGGTTTAGGGTTTAGGGTCTATCGGGTTTAGGGGGTTTAGGGGGTTTAGGGGGTTTAGGATACGCGTGAATCATGTTGAATAATTGAGGGCGCGCGCTAGGTAGCCTGCACGCATCCCCCCCCCCCCGGCATCTTCACATGTTCGATGGCATAGCTGAGGACTGAGGGCGGCGCGATGGGAACTCTGCATTTTGGCAGACAAATTGCTTTAAAACAATTGCTCACTTGAGCAGCAAGCTGCACCACAGAAAGAAGCGTTCTCAGCAAGCGAACTGGCATGAAATGTAAGGCTCTAGACGAGGGGCCCACCCAAACGATCAGGGCCCTAAACCCTAAACCCTAAATAACAAATAACCCTAAACCCTAAACCCTAAACCCTAAACCCTAAACCCTAAACCCTAAACCCTAAACCCTAAACCCTAAACGAAGCGGCAGCGGCTTGGACACTCCTTTGCTTACTTGCTTCGGGCCTCAGCTTTGGGGTTTGGGTTTGTGATGTTTTGTAACTCTCAACCCTCAACCCTAAGCCTAAACCCTAAATCCTAAACCCTAGACCCTAAACCCGAAACCCTAAATTCAAATCCTAAACCCTAAACCCTAAAGCCTACGCCCTAAACCCCGAGAGCCTCCCTCCAGGGCATCACCAGCGCTTTGAGCAACAACTCGAGCTCGGAGGCCTGTTGGAAACATCGCTTAGGGTTTTGGGGTTTAGGGTTTAGAGAGCTTGGTGGTTTTGTGGTTTTGGGGTAGATGGGGTTCATAGAGTCTAGATTTTGTGGGTTTAATGATTGTGAGGCTTAGGGCTTTAGGGGGTTTGGGGGACGGGGTGCGCCGCTGTTAACTAGTGGGAGCCGAGATGCTGGTGCGCCTGCTATCGTATAGCCTATAAACCCCACACTCTAGGTCCAAAAGCCATTGCCCTGTGCACTGGCCTGGAAAGCTTGCGCAATCTGCGGCTGCAGCGGGTCCCCTTGCAGAGAGCCTTCAGACATCTCCTGCAGCAGGCCAAGCAAGCTTCACTCTTTTGGCATCAATGCTCGCTGCTGTGGGACCCATCCACGGATTCCCCTTCGCACCAGAAAATGGATACTTATGCAAGATAGGGTTGTTCGTATGTGTGGTTTGAGGTGTAAGGCCCGTTGCATGCTGAGCAAGGAAGCAGGGTTTAGATTTTGGGTGTGTAGAAAGCCTCATCGACTCATCGACCGATGCAATGCAGGGGAACATGATCTCCGACATTTCATAAGCCCTACCCGTCCTGACTAAACCCTCAGAAGCCCTTAGCCCTAAACCCTCAGAACACCCTAAACCCTCAACAAACCCTGAACCCTAAACCCTCCGAAGCCCTATTTTGCAAGCCACATATTCCCAGAAACCCCCTTAGTCGTAAGCTCTAAGGGCTGCCACATGGTCCCTTAGCATGGGTCCTTCAAAGGGGGCCCCTTATGTACCCATCATATACCCTATACAAAGTTTGGGCCCATACGTCAGAACCCGTTAAATTAAAGGAGGTTGGGGACCATATTAAGGGTCCATATGGGGGTTTTTGCGAAAAGAAGGTACCCCTAATAGAAGCCCAAATAGTAGGATTCCCGTTTCGTAAGGACCCTAACAAGGTACCCCTCTTTTTCGTAAACCCCCATAGAACTCCCCTTAGATTCCCAGAAACCCTCTAAACCCTAAACCCTAAACCCTCAAAACCCTAAACCCTAAACCCTTAACCCCAAGCGGTCCTCCTCGAGCTTCTCGGGTACAGCTGGCGAAGCGCTGCCGCCCTTGCACGAGGAGTACTGGGGGCGTTCTCTAAGTTTTTTTTTTTTTTTTTTTTTTTTTTTTTTTTTCTGGGGTCCGCGTTACAGGGTTTAGGGTTAGGCAGGGTTTGGGGTTTAGGGCTTAGGGTTTAGGGTTTAGGGCTTAGGGTTTAGGGTGTAGGGGTTTCATGCTTGGGGTTAAGGCCTTGTGGGGTCTAGTGTTCCATAGGCCCTCAGAAGTGACATTAATTTAGTGAACTGCTCGCTGGCAGTTCACCTCGACGTGGGGAAGCTAAGTGGTGTTCGAGGTAACTCCTGTGGTGAATGGAATCTACCAGCAGTACTTGCAACAGCAACAAAAACCCGCAGTAAACGTAATAAAAATATTAACAGTAATTACAAGAACAACAGTGACAGTAGTAGCAGTCGTGGCAGTAGTAGCAATACCTAACAACAACGCTAAGGTTGGGGTGCAGCATTTGGAGCTTGCCGAGGGAGAGCTCGTGGCTGTCTCCTCTTACATCCAGAGAGATCAGTACCTCCAAGTATGGACCTAAGCCTTAAACCCTGGGCCCTAAACCCTGAGGCCTCATAAGGGACTCATAGGGATCCCTCTCGAGCTTAAGCTACATTCCTTCACTAAGGGGCCCTGGGGGCCCTGTCGGTACCTCCCTGTCTCTGAGGCCATCCCTGATTCTCTCTCGTGTAAGTTGTCTCTGAGTCCATGAGCTGTTTAGGGTTTAGGGTGTAGGGTTCAGGGTTCAGGGTGGGTTCTGAACCCTACAACTTCGTTTTCTTCACGTTGCCTCGGATTGCGAGTGGTCTGAGACCTGATCCTCGGCCACCGCCGCCCCCTGCTGGAGGGTTTATATGGGGAGCGCTCTAAATTATGGTCTTTGGGGTCAGCAACCCCAATAGAGACCACAACAGCATCTTTCAAACCCAGGGTTGGCCTCACAATCCCACCAAAAACCCCTCAGAAGAAGTCGGGGCGGCGGAGTCTGGGATGTAGGGTTGCTGCGCTTGTGCATCGCGGAAGGGAGTGTTGAGGGATCAAGGAAGCCACTACGCCTAAACCCTAAACCCTAAACCCTAAACCCTAAACCCTAAACCCTAAAACCTAAACCCTAAACCCTAAACCCTAAACCCTAAACCCTAAACCCTAAACCCTAAACCCTCATGTTGGGCTCAGAGGGCTTCAAGGCCAAGCCTCCTCCGCCAAGGGACCCCCTTACAATTTGCAGGCCGTAAGGCCCTTATCCACCGACCCCCTCCCTCGGTTAGGGACTTAGGGTTTAGGGTTTAGGATTTAGGGTCTAGGTTCTAGGGTACACATACTTCGGACCCTAAACCACCCTAGATCGCCTAAACCGCCTAAACCCTGAGACCCAACAAGTGCCAAAAACAAATCCTTCCGCCTGACACCTCCGAAGAACCTTAAGGCAAAAACGCCCCATAGCCAGGAACTCCCCAAGTTCGGAGTTTCGGCTTTGGACTGTCAGTTCTCTAGGGCTTCGGGTGTGTGTGCAGTGTTTAGGTGAGACAGAAAGCCCCGCCCCGCTCCTCCTCTAACTAAACCGAAAAAACAACTTAACGGCACAAGCCTGCAAGCACACAGCCCTAAAATAGGTTTTGTTTGGTGTGGGGTTTGGAGTTTAGGGTTTTGGGGCTTCAGAAAAAACCACAAGAAAAAAGGGGAACATCGTTTTCCAACTACGAAGCATGGGGAAAAGAAGAAAGCCCCGGAAACCTTGATCCCAAATGACCCCCAAAAAATCCCTCTCCAGCACGCCAAACGCCAAGGACCCCTGGCCCACCCTCAAACCCAAACAGCCCTCTAAAAATAAGGTTTAGGGTTTAGGGTTTAGGGTTTAGGGTTTAGGTTTAGGGTTTAGGGTTTAGGGTTTAGGGTTTAGGGTTTAGGGTTTAGGGTTTAGGGTTTAGGGTTTAGGGTTTAGGGTTTAGGGTTTAGGGTTTAGGGTTTAGGGTTTAGCGTTTAGGGTTTAGGGTTTAGGGTTTAATGTGAGAGTGGCTTTTTTAATTGGGGTGGCAATAGTAATATTCGCCAGGCCAGAGGGCCCCAGCCGAAGACTACTTTCCATTACGGGAGGTTTTCGGGCCGATGTATGTAAACAAGTCTATATAGGGGGGTCCGGTGATAATAAGAATGGGGTGGCAATTGTAAAATTTCTCTGGCCAGGAATTGAAAATTTTACTGAAAATGGCTTAAGAGTTCCATTGCAGAGAAGACTTTTCAGCTGAGCTGGCTTGAAAGAGCTCCAAGGCTCAGTCTTTAGAGAAGCAGATCTCGTTTGAGATTGCTTGTCTTCTGAGATTGCTGCAGCAAAGGAGCTGCAGAGAGCAAGCAGAAGCCTTCAAGACAAAGCAAAGCAGACCCTGACAGCTGACCCCCCCCAGACCCCCAGACCCCAGACCCCCAGAATCCTCATAATTGACACCCCCTCTTTTTTTCCACCCCTCCAAACCCCGGGGACCAAAACAAGATTTGGGGGGGGTTTATTAATGCGACTCTAACATTAGGGTTTAGGGTTTAGGGCTAAACCCAAAGTAACCCTTAAACTCTAATTACAACCCCCAATAGCCCCTTTGACTTAACCCTGCCAACGCAAACCCGAAACCCAAACCCGAAACCCTCAACCCCAAACCCTGCGTTAACCCTAAACCCGCCCCAAACCCCAAACCCGACCCGAAACCCTAAAACTCTACAAAAACCCTAAGCCCCGCAACCCCCCCCCCCCCCCCCCCAAACCCCGAACCCCAACCCCAAACCCCGACCCTAAACCCCAAATCCTAAAGCCTTGAAACCCGAAAAAACTCAAAACCCTAAACCCTAAACCCGACGTAAACCCTAAGCCTAAACCCCCCCCCCCCTCCCCGCCAAAAAAAACAACACGCGACTAAGCCTGAAACCCCCCACCCCCCCCCCCCAAAAAAAAAAAAAAAAACATACATAATAATTAATAATAATATAATAATAATAATAATAATAATAATAATAAAATAATAATATAATATAATAATAATAATAATAATAATAAATAATAATAAAATACAACACTCGACCAAGCCTTAACCCCACCCCCCCCCCCCCCCAAAAAAAAAAAAAAAAAAAACGAAAAAAGACACAAACAACCCTCGAGCTTTTGGGGGCTCCTCCTGCAGAGGCGCGCTCTTCAGCCGGACCGGCGTCGGTGCCTCGGGGGATCCCTCCTGGAATCGAACTGCGGGGAGTTTTGTCTGAGGGTTTAGGGTTTAGGGTTTAGGGTTTAGGGTTGAGAGTCTAGGGTTAAGGGCTTGGGGTTTAGGGTTGTGAGTTTAGGGTTTGGGAGTTTAAGCTTTGGGGGGTTTAGGGTAGTTCCATGGTCCCTGTACTAATATCGGCCCCTTATTGGGGATTCCGTATATACCCCTCGTATATCCTGCAAAACCCAAGGGCCCATACTTCAGAACCCTCCGAAGAAGGTCCATGCAACTTCCCCAAACCCTAGTATTTACTTGGCTTCAATAACCCCCGCAATTAGAAAAAGAAAACGTCGCGAAACTCAATTGCAAAACCCCCCGCCCCGCAAGAGACGTCCAAACTGATCTATGCGTAAGAAGAGGGATTCCGAAAGAGGTTCGCTCACAGCATGCAGGGCTGCACAGACCCGGAAGAGGCCCAGAAGAGGCCCAGAAGAGGCCTAGAAGAGGGCATGAGAGCCCCTGAACAGGCCAGCCCTGTGAAAAACAAGCTCTCCCAAACAAGACTACAGCCCCTTCAACACCCAAGCCCTCTGCAATTAGATTTTTCGGCCCCTTGCCGGAGAGATTGAATCGATCAGGGGGGGGGGGGGTTATGAAAGGGAAGTGCATGTAAAATTTCCGAACTCGATTGAAACAGCCTCAACGCGCAAGACCTCGTCCGCATGCACCGGTGCAGAAGCACTTCTGACGGCGCTGCCCTGCCCAGGCACGCTTGATATGCACTTGGTGCCAGACTTGAACATGAGCTCATGGGGTTCGAATGGGCTTGTCGGGCTTACGAGGCTTGGAAAGCTCAACAGGAGGTTGACGAAGTCACGAGGGTAACAGCTTCGAATCAGAGCTTGCGAAACCCACACTTTTTTGTGTTCCACAGAAGCCTCGCCCGCAACTTTCGCGCGCTTGGACCCTTGGGCCCTTAGGCCCTTAGGCCCTTCGGCCCTTCGGCCCTTAGGCCCTTAGGCCCTTAGGCCCCTTAGGCCCTTAGGCCCCTTAGGCCCTTTAGGCCCTTTAGCCCTTTAGCCCCTTTGGACCCTAAACCCTAAAGCCTAAAGCCTAAACCCTAAACCCTATAACCTATAACCCTAAACCCTAAACCCTAACAACCGGCACTTTGAGCCCTCGCCTGGGGTGCATCTTTGGTGGTGCTCGTCGGCGCCGGTCCTCGGAAGTGCCCGGCGGTGCTGGTCGTCGGAGGTTTAGGGTTTAGGGTTTAGGGTTTAGGGTTTAGGGTTTAGGGTTTAGGGTGTAGGGTTTAGGGTTTAGGATTTAGGGTTTATTCGGGTTTAGGGAAGTATGTTTGGGGAGTTAGGTTTCAGAGAGCCTGTTGGAAAAGGGCTCCCGTTCCAGAAGCTGGCGTGCTTCGAGCAACTTCAGTTTAGGGCTGAGGGCTGAGGGCTGAGGGCTGAGGGCTGAGGGCTGAGGGCTGAGGGCTGAGGGCTGAGGGCTGAGGGCTGAGGGCTGAGGGCTGAGGGCTGAGGGCTGAGGGCTGAGGGCGTAGGGCGTAGGGCGTAGGGCGTAGGGCTTAGGGCTTAGGGCTTAGGGCTTAGGGCTTAGGGCTTAGGGCTATAGGGCTTAGGGCTTAGGGCTTAGGGCTTAGGGCATAGGGCTTAGGGTTTAGGGTTCAGGGTTCAGGGTTCAGGGAGTTAGGTTTCAGAGTTTAGGGTAGGGGTCAGGGCTTAGGGCTTAGGGTTTAGGCTGCTGGGAGGGTGACCACCCACCCACCCAGAGATGACGAGAACTTACTTTGCAGTTTGCTCGACCGAAGGGCTTTCAACGGCTTTTCGGCAGCCGCGTGCGTATGATCATTGAGCCTTCAATATTACTGCTGCAGCCTTCAACCCTGCCGATAATTAAGGCCAATCCCGATGGGATTGGCCTTACACACCTCCCAGGGGTGCTGCTGTTGCGCGCAGCGCAGCCCCAGAATAACGAGCCCAAAAACACTTTTCGATTTCAGGGCCTCCGCGCTCGTGTCGGGGCTTAGCTTGCTTGAGGTTCAGGATGTTCCGGCTTCTTGGGGTTGCTTATCAGGAACCCTGCTAAGGAAGATGCCTAGAAGCGGCATTTAACAACCAACGTGATGATCGCTGATCGTCAAATCGCTCCCCTCTTCTCCCCTAAACCCTAAAACGTACAAATACAAATCCTGAGACATCCTATTGCGCAGGATGCACTTAGAGAACCATGTTCCCAGCAAATCCTCTGGCAAAAAAATTGCGAGCCCGAAATCTAGACCTAAACCCAAAACCCAAAACTTCCCCTAAACCCTGAACCTCCTGCACGCTAAGGGGGCCGCCCTCTTCCGCAAAAGAAAGCATCTTGAATGGTGCTGTGGAGATCTTGCGCAGGAAGCTGTAGACCTCTACCCACCAGCTACTTCTGGGGCGGTGGGGGGGGGGCGGGGGGGGGGTGGGGGCGGGGGGGGGGGGTGGGGGCGGGGGGGGGGGGTGGGGGGGGGGGGGGGCGGGGGGGGGCGGGGGGGGGGGGGGGGGAGGGGGGCGGTGGAGGGGGAGGGGGGGGGGGGGGGGGGGGGGGGTCAGGTTTAAGTTTAGGGCTCTAAGGTTTAAGATTTCAGGTTTAGGGTGTTCAGGTGTTTGGGTTCAGGATTCAAGGCTTTCGGGTTTGGGCCCCCGGGGGGTGTTGGGATTCAGATGAGGAGTCTGTGAGTCCACATTGGTCTGCAAGAAGGCGGATGACGCGCTGTACTTCGAATCCTATATAAGTCTTATAAACCCTATAAACCCAAGAAACCCTAGAAACCTTATAGAAAGCCTAAAGAAACCCTATAGAAACCCTAGAAACCCTAGAAACCCTATAGAAACCCCAAACCTTCAGCGAAAAAGCGCCAAGTGCCCCGCAACGCCAGTCGGCGGATCCACGACCAGCGTCGGGCAAAGGAGGAGCTTCGTAGTGCCAGCGTCCAGCCTTTAGGGTTTAGTTTTACTCTAGGGTAACCCTGCATATGGGTTATATTGGGGTCCTTCTTATAAGGAATCCTACTCTTTGGGGACTACTTTAGGGGCCCCTCATTTTCGGAAACACCCATATACAATCAACTCTCAAAAAACAGAGACCTGCCTTCAGTTTTTCCGAACATTTTGCCTGTTCAGGTACAAGCATACTCTAATTACGTGTAGGGTTCAACCACTGGGTCCTAAACCCTAAACCCTAAACCCTAAAGCCTAAAGCCTAAACCCTAAACCCTAAACCCTAAACCCTGGACGTCACATCGGCTCAGGCTGAAACGGTGGCGACGCCCTCTCCAGCAGCCCGAATACTGCGAACTGGACCTTGGCTGCCACCGGGTTTAGGGTTTAGGGTTTAGGGTTTAGGGTTTAGGGTTTAGGGTGTAGGGTTTAGGGTTTAGGGTTTAGGGTTTAGGGAGGGCGAGCCGGGCCAAGTGACAACTTGTGATGCTGAACTTGGTAGCCCAGTAACCATCTTATAATAAGCTAATCCTAAACCCTAAACCCTAAACCCTAAACCCTTGTTATGCTGATCTTGGTAGCTGGCCGTGAGGTAGACGAGAAGGTGGAGCTGCCTCGTCGACCTCAGCTGCCAACGGCCAGTGGATCTGACGAAACGCCTGCAAAAGTAGACTGTACCTGCAAAGATTCGATTGTGGGTTTAGGGTTTGGAGTTTAAGGTTTAGGGTTTAGGGTTTAGGGTTCAAGGATGTTCAGGGATGCGCTGGAAGATCGGCGAGCAGCGGTCAAATTCGGGTTTTAACCCGTCCGAGGGGCCCTTGAATTCCGACAAGAAAAGGCGAGGGGATCGTAAGGCACACGCAACTGCAAAAAACAAGACGTTCTGCCAAAACCCTTTCTTCCGAAGTGTCTGGCCTGACCGACCCACTCAGGCAGACTTGCCCCCGCACCACACTGCAGACACAAACTGCGGATCATCAGGAATTCTACTTCGGCTGCCAATCTTCTGCAGGCACGCTGCCATACGATGCCCGTGCTCGCTCGTGATGTGCTCTACTGTGGCGCGTGTATGACTCGAACACCTCCCAAATCCGACGGCGTCTGACCGGCGGGGCTCTCACAAACCTGGTGAGGGGATCTTAAGGCACACGCAAATGCAAAACAAGACGTTCTGCCAAAACCCTTTCTTCCGAAGTGTCTGGCCTGACCGACCCACTCAGGCAGACTTGCCCCCGCACCACAGTGCAGACACAAGCTGCGGATCAACAGGAATTCTGCTCCGGCTGCCAATCTTCTGCAGGCACGCTACCATACGATGCCCGTGCTCGCTCGAGATGTGCTCTACTGTGGCGCGTGTATGACTCGAACACCTCCCAAATCCGACGGCGTCTGACCGGCGGGGCTCTCACGAACCTGGTGAGGGGATCTTAAGGCACACGCAACTGCAAAACAAGACGTTCTGCCAAAACCCTTTCTTCCGAAGTGTCTGGCCTGACCGACCCACTCAGGCAGACTTGCCCCCGCACCACAGTGCAGACACAAGCTGCGGATCATCAGGAATTCTGCTTCGGCTGCCAATCTTCTGCAGGTACGCTACCATACGATGCCTGTGCTCGCTCGTGATGTGCTCTACTGTGGCGCGTGTATGACTCGAACACCTCCCAAATCCGACGGCGTCTGACCGGCGGGGCTCTCACGAACCTGGTGAGGGGATCTTAAGGCACACGCAACTGCAAAACAAGACGTTCTGCCAAAACCCCTTTCTTCCGAAGTGTCTGGCCTGACCGACCCACTCAGGCAGACTTGCCCCCGCACCACAGTGCAGACCCAAGCTGCGGATCAACAGGAATTCTGCTTCGGCTGCCAATCTTCTGCAGGCACGCTACCATACGATGCCCGTGCTCGCTCGAGATGTGCTCTACTGTGGCGCGTGTATGACTCGAACACCTCCCAAATCCGACGGCGTCTGACCGGCGGGGTTCTCACGAACCTGGTGAGGGGATCTTAAGGCACACGCAACTGCAAAACAAGACGTTCTGCCAAAACCCTTTCTTCCGAAGTGTCTGGCCTGACAGACCCACTCAGGCAGACTTGCCCCCGCACCACACTGCAGACACAAACTGCGGATCATCAGGAATTCTACTTCGGCTGCCAATCTTCTGCAGGCACGCTGCCATACGATGCCCGTGCTCGCTCGTGATGTGCTCTACTGTGGCGCGTGTATGACTCGAACACCTCCCAAATCCGACGGCGTCTGACCGGCGGGGTTCTCACGAACCTGGTGAGGGGATCTTAAGGCACACGCAACTGCAAAACAAGACGTTCTGCCAAAACCCTGTCTTCCGAAGTGTCTGGCCTGACCGACCCACTCAGGCAAACTTGCCCCCGAACCACAGTGCAGACACAAGCTGCGGATCATCAGGAATTCTGCTTCGGCTGCCAATCTTCTGCAGGCACGCTGCCATACGATGCCCGTGCTCGCTCGTGATGTGCTCTACTGTGGCGCGTGTATGACTCGAACACCTCCCAAATCCGACGGCGTCTGACCGGCGGGGTTCTCACGAACCTGGTGAGGGGATCTTAAGGCACACGCAACTGCAAAACAAGACGTTCTGCCAAAACCCTTTCTTCCGAAGTGTCTGGCCTGACCGACCCACTCAGGCAGACTTGCCCCCGCACCACAGTGCAGACACAAGCTGCGGATCATCAGGAATTCTGCTTCGGCTGCCAATCTTCTGCAGGTACGCTGCCATATGATGCCCGTGCTCGCTCGTGATGTGCTCTACTGTGGCGCGTGTATGACTCGAACACCTCCCAAATCCGACGGCGTCTGACCGGCGGGGCTCTCACGAACCTGGTGAGGGGATCTTAAGGCACACGCAACTGCAAAACAAGACGTTCTGCCAAAACCCTTTCTTCCGAAGTGTCTGGCCTGACCGACCCACTCAGGCAGACTTGCCCCCGCACCACAGTGCAGACACAAGCTGCGGATCATCAGGAATTCTGCTTCGGCTGCCAATCTTCTGCAAGCACGCTGCCATACGATGCCCGTGCTCGCTCGTGATGTGCTCTACTGTGGCGCGTGTATGACTCGAACACCTCCCAAATCCGACGGCATCTGACCGGCGGGGTTCTCATGAACCTGGTGAGGGGATCTTAAGGCACACGCAACTGCAAAACAAGACGTTCTGCCAAAACCCTTTCTTCCGAAGTGTCTGGCCTGACCGACCCACTCAGGCAGACTTGCCCCCGCACCACAGTGCAGACACAAGCTGCGGATCATCAGGAATTCTGCTTCGGCTGCCAATCTTCTGCAGGTACGCTGCCATATGATGCCCGTGCTCGCTCGTGATGTGCTCTACTGTGGCGCGTGTATGACTCGAACACCTCCCAAATCCGACGGCGTCTGACCGGCGGGGCTCTCACGAACCTGGTGAGGGGATCTTAAGGCACACGCAACTGCAAAACAAGACGTTCTGCCAAAACCCTTTCTTCCGAAGTGTCTGGCCTGACCGACCCACTCAGGCAGACTTGCCCCCGCACCACAGTGCAGACACAAGCTGCGGATCATCAGGAATTCTGCTTCGGCTGCCAATCTTCTGCAGGTACGCTGCCATATGATGCCCGTGCTCGCTCGTGATGTGCTCTACTGTGGCGCGTGTATGACTCGAACACCTCCCAAATCCGACGGCGTCTGACCGGCGGGGCTCTCACGAACCTGGTGAGGGGATCTTAAGGCACACGCAACTGCAAAACAAGACGTTCTGCCAAAACCCTTTCTTCCGAAGTGTCTGGCCTGACCGACCCACTCAGGCAGACTTGCCCCCGCACCACAGTGCAGACACAAGCTGCGGATCATCAGGAATTCTGCTTCGGCGGCGCTTGGCATGCAGCATGCTGTTACTACTCTGTGTAATTACCCCGCAGCTGGCTAATCATCTTCCAAATTCTGAGCCCCGCCCGTGCGATGCTTGCTCGTGACGTGCTGTGGCGCGCGCAAGAATCATTCAGCAACGGCGGAAGAAACATTCTCATCATTCATTGTTGAGCCAACTGCAATCCATGCCCACTTGACGTCAGTCTCCAACATCCATGTCACTCAACACATCAGTGTAACTATGACGTACTGTCTCGTCACCGCAAGTTGTCTCAGCAACGACGGAAGAAACATTCTCATCATTCAATGTTGAGCCAACTGAAATCCATGCCCACTTGACGTCAGTCTCCAACATCCATGTCACTCAACGCATCAGTGTAACTATGACGTACTGTCTCGTCACTGCAAGTTGTCTCAGCAACGGCGGAAGAAACATTCTCATCATTCAATGTTGAGCCAACTGAAATCCATGCCCACTAGACGTCAGTCTCCAACATGCATGTCACGCAACACATCAGTGTAACTATGACGTACTGTCTCGTCACCGCAAGTTGTCTCAGCAACGGCGGAAGAAACATTCTCATCATTCAATGTTGAGCCAACTGAAAACCATACCCACTTGACGTCAGTCTCCAACATCCATGTCACTCAACGAATCAGTGTAACTATGACGTACTGTCTCGTCACTGCAAGTTGTCTCAGCAACGGCGGAAGAAACATTCTCATCATTCAATGTTGAGCCAACTGCAATCCATGCCCACTAGACGTCAGTCTCCAACATGCATGTCACGCAACACATCAGTGTAACTATGACGTACTGTCTCGTCACCGCAAGTTGTCTCAGCAACGGCGGAAGAAACATTCTCATCATTCAATGTTGAGCCAACTGAAATCCATGCCCACTTGACGTCAGTCTCCAACATCCATGTCACTCAACGCATCAGTGTAACTATGACGTACTGTCTCGTCACTGCAAGTTGTCTCAGCAACGGCGGAAGAAACATTCTCATCATTCAATGTTGAGCTAACTGCAATCCATGCCCACTTGACGTCAGTCTCCAACATCCATGTCACTCAACGCATCAGTGTAACTATGACGTACTGTCTCGTCACCGCAAGTTGTCTCAGCAACGGCGGAAGAAACATTCTCATCATTCAATGTTGAGCCAACTGAAATCCATGCCCACTAGACGTCAGTCTCCAACAGCCATGTCACTCAACGCATCAGTGTAACTATGACGTACTGTCTCGTCACTGCAAGTTGTCTCAGCAACGGCGGAAGAAACATTCTCATCATTCAATGTTGAGCCAACTGCAATCCATGCCCGCTAGACGTCAGTCTCCAACATGCATGTCACGCAACACATCAGTGTAACTATGACGTACTGTCTCGTCATCGCAAGTTGTCTCAGCAACGGCGGAAGAAACATTCTCATCATTCAATGTTGAGCCAAGTGCAATCCATGCCCACTTGACGTCAGTCTCCAACATGCATGTCACGCGACACATCAGTGTAACTATGACGTACTGTCTCGTCACCGCAAGTTGTCTCAGCAACGGCGGAAGAAACATTCTCATCATTCAATGTTGAGCCAAGTGCAATCCATGCCCACTTGACGTCAGTCTCCAACATCCTTGTAACTATGACGTACTGTCTCGTCACCGCAAGTTGTCTCAGCAACGGCGGAAGAAACAGTCTCATCATTCATTGTTGATGCAAGCGCAATCCATGCCCTCTTGACTTTAGTCTCGAACATCCATGTCACGCACCCAGACCCTAAACCCTAAACCCGAAAACCCGCAAACCCCTGAGATCAGACAAAGGCCAAGCCGAGGTCATGACATGCACGTCAGATGCGCCAGAGCCTCGGTCGTAGGAGTCTTCAGGGCGTTTGGGGTTTAGGGTTTGGGGTTTAGGGTTTGGGGTTTAGGGTTTGGGGTTCAGGGTTTAGTGTTTAGGGTTTAGGGTTTTGGGTTTAGGGTTTAGGGCTAGGGTTTAGGGTTCGGGGTTTAGGGGGTTGGCCTTAGGGTTTTTGAGGGTTTGGGCGCCGGAGGGAGCAGGGTTTAGGGTTTGAGGGCACACACCGGGCCTTAGGGCTTTCGGGCTTTAGGGCTTCAGGGCTTTAGGGCTTTCGGGCTTTAGGGCTTTAGGGCTTCAGGGTTTAGGGTGTAGGCTTTAGGGTTTAGGGTTTTAGGGTTTCGAGGTTCTGGGCACAGCAGTGAGCTTGGTTTAGGGTTTAGGGCCTTGAAGGGGCTAATCAAGGCTGAAAAGCTACAGTAGGTCTAGCTAGAGAAATACCTCTGTACCCGTCAAAGAAGGGGGCACGGCCTCTATAGCAGAACATGCTATTTCCCTGAAACCCTAAACCCTAAACCCCAAACCCTAAACCCTAAACCCTAAACCTTAAACCGCAATCCGTTCAAAGGGGGCTGTCCCCGCAGACGGGCCTGGCCAAATACATCTCTGGAAGGGGTGGCGCTGCTGCTGTGTTTAGGGCTTTAGGGATGAAGGCTTTAGGGCTGAGGGTTTTTGTTTAGGGTGTCCAGAGGACGAGCTCAACCATCTCCGCCTCCATGCCATCCTTGTAGAGGGCATGGGATCGTCTCCCTCGCATCCCCCAACATGCGCTCGGCTTCCACTGTTAAACACAGGCCCGCCCTCTCGTCTTCAACGACAAGCGGAACCTCTTCCAGCACAAGCCTTGACACTGGAAAACCCTAAAAAACCTGAAACCCTAAACCCTAAACCCTAAAGCCACACCCTAAAGACTAAACCTGTTTGAGGTGAGGATTTCGCACTCACATCTGCAGGATCGTCTGGCTGGAGACCTTCTCGTGAAAGTCCGATGTTGGCGACGCTGGGCGAACAAAGCTGACCAGCCCGATTAACACAGAGGAACTAATATAGGGGGCCTTTATTTAGAATAGGGTGTTTTTTTTTTTGGGGGGGGGGGGGGGGGTTATTCTAGTAGATTTATAAAGGGACCATGTGCAAGGGAATACCCCTAAGCAATACATCTGTCACATGCAAAACCCACAAAAAAATGCCACGATGGAGACCCCCGTAGACATACTACCCTATGTCACACCCCCCCCCCCCCCCCACCCCCTCCCCTCCAACAAAAGAGCCACCTGATTCCCTATAGCCCTAAGTAGCCCCACAACGGCCCCTATAAACTTGGTATCCCACTAAGCATCTAACCACGAGGGTACCCTTTTTTGCGTTAGGTACTGGGAACCCCACAACACCAAAGGGCCCTATGTCAACCATGGAAATAACCTCAGAACGAAATCCCCCCCAAGCACCTAAAGACCCAGGGAATCAAAGCGCTGCACTCAAACAGGGTTGAGGCTCCGGCTTGAGGACTTGTTGCTGAGGGCTTGGTGGTTTGGGTGTAGGGTTTGGGGTTTGGAGTTTAGGGTTTAGGGTTTAGGACTAGGGTCTAAGGACTTGAGGTTGAAGAGTTTGGGGCCCGGGCTAAAGGGCTGCAAGGTTGAAGGGCTCAAGGGTTTGTGGTTTGAGGAGCCTCGGGGGTTCGGACGTTTAGGGTTTAGGGCTTAGGGTTTAGGATTTAGGGTTTAGGGTTTACAGAGATCGACTCGGTGCCGAGCTGTGCGGAAGAGGGCGCGGAGACAGTTGGAGCCGCGAATCTTGGGGGGCAGCACCACCATGCATGTAAGGCTTCCAAGAAAAGGTTTCACAGACATGCTATCGCATCCCTGGATACTTGATTCAGAGGCTTGAACGGGGTTCGGCAAGGTCGAGCATTGGAAGACATAGGCTTTTGCCCTTGACACCATTGGATGTCAGATGGCAACCCGTGCATGGCTGACTTTCTTCGACTTATGGGGTCCGCCACGGGGATACCGAAACCTTTGGATGGCAGGGCACTACTGGTCCTGATGAGTCCTTCGTCAGGACGGTGCCCGACAAGATCATCACCCTAGACGTTGAGGTATCCATGCCAGGTGGCATTTTGGGGACGACAGGGGGAATCTCGTGCCTTGGCACCGGCCCGGCCAGTTCTCTTGCGCCCATGTCCCTCTTGATCGCAATAGCGCCAAACTGTCTGCAAGTGTGAGGAAGTGCTTCCCTTGCGAAGGCCAAGAATGTGAGCAGCACGCACATCAATGCCTTTCCTTAAACCCTAAACCCTAAACCCCTAAACTGCCAAAATTCCAACCTACACCCCGAACACCCCGGAACTCGCGCACAACTTGAGGTGAACGCCAGCGCGATGTCGCTCTGCGCGTCGTGGAAGACCTGATGCAAGCAGCATGCTAAGCAACTCCACGGTTTATGGTTTAGGGTTTTAGGGTTTGGGGTTTGGGGTTTAGGGTTTAGGGTTTAGGAATACTTCAAAACTTGCAGCACATCGAAGGCTTGGGGCCCTTGGGCTGTCTGCCTGACTGAGCAGTTGCAGTTGCAAACTTCTCATCCGAAATCCCAGACCCTGCACCGAAGCCCTTTTAACTCAGTAAGTAGGGTCAGGTGGGTTATGGGGAATATAAAGGGATACGTCAAAAGTGCTTCCAAGTGGGCCGAACAAAGCCCCCAAACCAGCATCAAATCATCCGCAGAGGGCCCGGAGCCCCAAAGCCTGTACCCATAGAATAGAAAGGCTTCATGGCCTAGCCTCGAGAATGTGACTGGGACTTCTGGCAAGCTTCATGTACATGATTGTACATGTCTAAGGTCTTACCCTCAACCCTAAACCCTAAACCCTAAACCCTAAACCCTAAACCCTAAACCCTAAACCCTAAACCCCAAACCACCCCTTCAATATGGGCCCAGAATTGGGGAACCCAACATATACCCCCTGTGTACGAAGGACCTTTAGGTATAATGTGAGTAACCCTCTTTGTTGCAGTATTAGAGAGACAACAGCGCCTTGGTGACTTTTCATTTCAAAGATTTCAAAGGTTTCCGAACCTTTGAAATCTAAATTCGGGAGGGCGGGTTTTAGATTTCAAAGGTTTCAAAGGTTTGAAAACCTTTGAAATCTTTGAAATCTAAATTCGGGAGGGGGGATTTCAGATTTCAAAGGTTGCAAAGGTTTCAAAACCTATCTAAATTCGGGAGGGGGGATTTTAGATTTCAAAGGTTTCAAAGCTTTCAAAGATTTCAAAGGTTTTAATGGGTTTGGGAAACTCCCGAGGGAAACTCCCGGGAGTTTCCCCAACCCATTAAAACCTTTGAAATCTTTGAAACCTTTGAAATCTAAATTCGGGAGGGGGGATTTTAGATTTCAAAGGTTTCAAAGGTTTCAAAGATTTCAAAGGTTTTAATGGGTTTGGGAAACTCCCGGGGGAAACTCCCGGGAGTTTCCCCAACCCATTAAAACCTTTGAAATCTTTGAAATCTAAATTCGGGAGGAGGGATTTTAGATTTCTAAGGTTTCAAAGGTTTCAAAACCTTTGAAACCTTTGAAATCTAAATTCGGGAGGGGGGATTTTAGATTTCAAAGCTTTCAAAGATTTCAAAGGTTTTAATGGGTTTGGGAAACTCCCGGGGGAAACTCCCGGGAGTTTCCCCAATCCATTAAAACCTTTGAAATCTCTGAAATCGTTGAAATCTTTGGATAAATCGTGCTGCTCTTCGTATGCGATGAGAAATGCGCGGCTCGATTTGGCCAAATTTTGCCCGGAGGCTGCCCGGCAAAATTTGGCCAAATCGAGCCGCGCATTTCTCATCGCATACGAAGAGCAGCCCGAGTTGGCCAAATTTTGCCCGCAGGCTGCCCGGCAAAATTTGGCCAAATCGAGCCGCGCCTTTTTGGAGGACCGAAATTATGTAAATTATTTTAATTATTGAGTTTTTTTTTTAATGAATTCCACCCGAATTTAAATATTGGAGGCCCGAAATTCGTTGTATTTCTTTGCGCAAAAGGAAATAACACAAGGAAATGATGTTACATGTATCCAAAATTAGGATGTCCTTTTCTTCTTTTTCTGTAGCAAAACCCACCTGAAAAGGACACCTCACGAGAGATCTCTATCTTTTGGAAACCTTGAAAGAAAAGGTGCTTCTTTGTCCACTCTCGCCTTTCGTTCGTTTCATTCTCTGTCCCCTTTGCCATTTAAATATGAGCAATTCCAATAATGTGTAGTATGTAAAGAAGGGCATCCAAGATGTTTAGGGTGTTTCCGGTGTCCTTTTCTTCCTGTTTCTGTAGCAAAGCCCCATCCTAAAAGGACACCCACACCAGAGATTCCGATGTTTTGGAAGCCTTGAAGGGAAGGCACTCGCGTTTTCCACTGTGGCCTTCCTTTCATTCAATTCTTTGTGCAGGAGGAAATACGAGACAGAAATGATGTTACATGTATCCAAAATTAGGGCTACCTTAAATGGACACCCAGACCTCTATTTTTGGAAACCTTGAAAAAAGGGTGCTTCTTTGTCCACCTTCACCTTTCGTTCGTTTCATTGTCTGTCCCCTTTTTCGTTTACATATGAAAAAATTACGATCGTATTTCAAGAAGGGCGTCCAAGATGTTTAGAGTGTTTCGGGCGTCCTTTTCTTCCTTTTTCTGTAGCAAAAACCTCCTTAAAAGGACACCCACACCAGAGACTCCGATGTTTTGGAAGCCTTGAAGGGAAGGCACTCGCGTTTTCCATTGTGGCCTTCCTTTCGTTCTATTCTTTGTGCAAGAAGAAATAAGAGACAGAAATGATGTTACATGTATCCAAAATTAGGGGTTTTTCTTCTTTTTTCTGTAACAAGACCCACCTTAAATGGACACCCACACTGGAGAACTCTATTTTTTGGAAACCTTGAAAAAAGGTGCTTCTCTGTCCACTCTCACAGGACACCCACGCCAGAGACTCCGATGTTTTGGAAAGCTTGAAGGAAAGGCAACCGCTTTTCCACTGTGGCCTTCCTTTCGTTCTATTCTTTGCGCAAGAGGAAATACAGAAAGAAGTGATGTTACATGTATCCAAAGTTAGGGTGTCCTTCTTCTTCTTTTTCTGTAACAAGACCCACCTTGAAAGGACACGCCCACCGGAGACCTCCATTTTTGGGATACCCTGAAAGAAAGCAGCCCGAAGACCTAAGATTTTTCAAGAATTTACGTCCCCAAAAGACAAATCGCAAGCACCGTCCCCCTAAGATGTTTAAAGAAGTTATGCACTCAACAGACAATTCGCAAGCACCGTCCCCCTAAGATTTTGGAAAAAGTATGCTCCCAAAAGACAAATCGCAAGCACCGTCCCCTCAAGATTTTGGAAAATATATGCTCCCAAAAGGCAAATCGCAACAGCCCCCCTAAGGTTTTTACAAAGAGAAGCTCCCAAAAGACAGATCGCAAGCACAGCCCCCCAGCAATTTTGGAAAAGCGCATGCTCCCAATCAGTTTTTCTTGTGAAAGAGAAAGACAAGAAGATAAGAGAGACGAGGAGTTTACATGTCTTCCTACCTTGTTCCTTTCTTCTTCCGGTTCGCTTGTTCTCTCTCTCTCTCTCTCTCTCTCTCGCTCTCTCCCTCTCTCCCTCTCTTTCTTTTTTTGGGCGGCATGTCTTGTAGAATTGGAAGACGAGGATAAGGGTGAGCTGCAACAAAAGAGGTTTGCTGAAGCAGAGAGGGAGTGAGACAGGGCGGCGAGGCATAGAGAAAAGCATAGACTGTGGGACAGAGAGGGTCTCTTAGCTTCCCCCTTCTCAAGTTCATGTCAGTTTTCTTTCTTGTGGAAAAGAAAGACGAAAAGAGAAGAGAGAAGAAGAATTTACATGTTCTTCCTACCTTGTTCTTGCTCCTCCCTCTTCTCTCCCCCCTGAGCCTGTCTCTCTGGCTCTCTATCTCCTCTTTTTTAAGGCATGAAGAGAAGCATAGACTCCATAGACCGTGGGAGGGAGAGGGCCTCTTGGCTTGCCCATCTCTTTCTCTGTTTAGACAAGAACATAATTTGGAGAGAAGGGGGGCTTACACCTTCTTCTCACCATGCTCCTCACTCTTCTCTCTTCCCCGCCCCCCTCTCGCGCTCTTTTTTTCTTTCTTTCAGCGGGCTTGAGGGCAAGGTTTTCCCCACCCCCACCCCCACGCATCACTCTCTCGCTCTCTCTCTCTCTCTCTCTTTCTTTCTCTCTCTGTCTCACTCTCTGTCTCTGTCTTTCTTTTCTCTTCTGAGTGGTATGTCTCGTAGAACTAGAAAGGGGGGAGAGTGAGAGGAATGAAAGGAAGAACTATAAAGAAAAAGATTTGAAGAAGGAGAGGGAGAATGAGACATCGCCCCGTCGCTCTTGCTCTCGATCTTACTCTCTCTCTCTCTCTCTATCTCTCTCTCTCTCTCTCTCTCTCTCTTTCTTATCTGAGTGGTACGTCTCGTAGAGTTGGAAGAGGAGGCGGAGGAGGTTGAAAGGAATGGAAAGGAAGAAAGAGATTTGCTGAGGCAGAGCGGGAGTGAGATTGCTGAAAAGAGAAAACAGATTAGGCCTCTCACGGCTTTCTTGTCCACAGGATAGGCTTTGAATAGTAAAACAAGGACAAGTGCTCACATTGTACCTAAAGGTCCATGGCACATACCCCCTATATACCCTCTAGAACCCAAGGCCCCACACTTCAGAAGCGGGACCATGTTAAAGGACAATGTAACTTCCTTGAGAAGCAAACCTCGACACTAACCTAAACCCTAGGTTCTGAGCCCTAAAATTCAAGGCCTTTATCCGGAAGCCTACTACACGAAGCCCCAACCCGAAAACCCAAAAACAAACCTAAAAGCCCAAACAAAATCCAAAAACACACCGAAAACCACTAAACCAACCGTAACAAACCCTTAAAACAAAACACTAAACAACCTTTAAAACTCCAAAACACCTTCGAGAACCCTTCATAAAACATAAACAAAAAACTTCAAAAACCCTCAAAACTAGCCTTAAATACCTTTAAGCCAAAAAAACAGTCCTGAGCCCTGAGTCTTACGCCCCAGGCCTCTGCCCCGAAGAAGAAAAGGCTCTCCGCTGCGCCATCGGCCTTCACAAGGGATTTCGGATGTTTAGGGTTTGTAGGGTTTAGGGGTTTAGGAGTTTGGGGTTTGGGGGTTTGGGGGTTTGCGGGGTTTGGGGGTTTGGGGGTTTGGGCGTTTGGGGGTTTGGGGGCTTGGGGGCTTGGGGGTCGTGATGTTCCCCCTTCTCCTAGCAGTCCTTCATAGGGAAATTAATAGGGGGGATGCTATGATCCTGATTCAGGACTGTAAGTAGAAGGGGGAACATCCCAACGTGTAGAGTTTAGGGAGTAGCCCAACATCAGAAAGCCAGCTCAGCACGGGCTGTTGTGTAAAATCTCCCAGAAGCGAGGACCATACGACGGCTTCTAAGCCCCTTTTGATCTAAGGGTAGTTCTATGGTCGTTTAGAATGGGCCCTTAGAAGGGTACCCCTTATATACCCCAAATTAAGGGCCCATACATCAGAACCCTGTGAACGAGGTTAGGGACCATACTAAGGGCACATGAAACTACCCTCAGATTTGAAGAAGCCCGCCGTGCGAAACTGCTATCGATGTTGTGTGGTAGACCGCCGGCTTGAAACAAAGGCAACACTGAAAGTAGCGGCGCTGACTCTCATCTGCTTCGCGAGCGGTCTAGACTTTGCAGAGCTGTGGGTCGTGCACATGCCTTTGTTGCACATGCCGATGTTGGCACCTCAGCTTTGGGGCCATGTTCTGTCCCTGTTTCACACAGATGTGAGTAGATATATGTAACACACACACAAACATATACATATACACACACACATACGTATATCCATCAACTTTCCTAGAATATTATGAAACCCTCAACCCCTAAACCGCTAAATTCATACACCCCTGAAAGCAACCCCCTCCCGTCTTAAACCCTAAACCCTAAACCCTAAACCCTAAACCCTAAACCCTACAGTAGACCCTGACAAACAACATAACGTCGCCTCGGGCCGCTTCAGCTGCAGCGCCAGGCGGAGGAGGAGCTCGAGCCCGACCTGGCTCTCTGGGACTTAGGGGGCTCAGGGTTTAGGGTTTAGGGTTTAGGGTTTAGGGTTTAGGGTTTAGGGTGCAGTAGGCCACCCTTAAACCCTTAACCCGTGAACCCCTGAACCCCTCAACTCCAAAAATATCCGCAAACCCTTGTTCGACGCTAGTCACGCGAATAAACCTTAACCGTAAGCCTAGACCCTAAAACCCTCAAAAACCCTAAAGCCGAAAACCCGAAGACGCTTAAACCCGTCGACAAATGCGCCTGGGCCTCGACATTGGCCTCAGAATCAGAAACAAGTGCTAGAGGGTAACCTCCTGCAACCCTACGTAAACGTTTAGGGTTTAGGGTTTCGGGTTAGGGTTTAGGGTTTAGGGTTAGATGAGTTTAGGGTATAGGGTTTAGGGCCAGGGTTTAGGCACTCAACCCTGAACCTTGAACCCATGCGGCTGCGGCGCCTTCGTCTTGTGGGGCTTGAGAACGCACGCGCAGAAGTGACGAGAAGAAGAACCCCGTGAACTGAGCCACCGGCGCTGCCCTCCGAGGCCAGGGAGTACTCCTGCTTTCGGTTTAGGATTTGTAGGGTTTAGGGTTTAGGGTTTAGGCTTTGGGGTTTAGGGTTTAGGGGTTAGGGTTTACGGTTTCGGGTTTCGGGTGAACCCGAAGCCGAGCCCTAAACCCTAAGACCACAAACTTGTGCAAAAGGGGGCGCCCTGAACCCTAAACCCTACAGTCTCTACCCTAACCCCTAAATCCTAAAGCGTCTACCCTAAACCCTAAGCCCTAAACCCTAAACCCTATGCCCTAAACCCTATACCCCAAACCCTATACCCTAAACCAATTCTTGTGTGTGGGAGACTTAGGGAACTTCGCATGCTGTGGTGTGGGAACTGTGACCCCTACGTCTGGGCCCTTGAAGGTTCACACGTCATGGGTAGTTCTTCGGTAGATTTATGAGGGTTTAGGGTTTAGGGTTTAGGGTTTAGGGTTTAGGGTTTAGGGTTTAGGGTTTAGGGTTTAGGCAAGCTATGCAAATAGAAAGTTTTATCAAGCTTTATCCGCATCTAACACCCCCTAGACCCTAATCCCTTCAATCTCCCGAACCCACACCCGAACTTCTAAAAGAGCTGAAGCCTTAAACCCCAAACCCTACAGCCCTCAAACCCTCAAACCCTCACACCCTCAGACCCTAAACCCTCAACCTGCAAACCCTTAACAACAAATGCCACGTCCCGGGGTCCAGCACGTTCCGCAATGGCTGGCCTAAGCGCTGAAGGAATGCCTGAGCCAAAAGAATTCAGGGTTTAGGGTTTCGTAACTTTTTAAAACCCTAAACTCTAAACCCTAAACCCGAAAAAGTAAGTTTGAGTAGGCTTCAGGGTGGGATAAGGCTTCAGCTTGGTCTTGGCAACTTGTCAGCCTAAAACCGTGCACATACCTGAAGCCGTAGGCGGCAGACGACCCTGAGTGCTTTCAGTGTTTGCAAGGTCTAAGCATGGTTATGATGTTGGCAACTACTTGTGAACCCCCATCTAGGTCGGCCCTTTGAAAACCCTGAGAACACCTTCCTACACATGAGCCTCTTAATCCCGGCTGGGGCAAAAGCAATACCTACCCAGACCCATTGGACGATCCAAAAAGTAGATAAGAATGGCCCACTAGTACAGGGTACTACGTTGGGGGGTTCTCCTTTATGGATCCTCCCAGGGGGCCTCCCTAGTAGCCCTAAACCCTAAACCCTAAACCCTAAACCCTAAACCCTAAACCCTAAACCTGGTATCCCAAGGGCCAACCCCGGGCAAGAGAATCGGCACAGAGCCTGGGCCTGACCAGCCAGGCTCGTGCACCTTGCGGTACAGTAGTTGAAGTTGAGGGTTCAGGGTTCAGGGTTTAGGGTTTAGGGCTAGGGTTTAGGGTTTAGGGTTTAGGGTTGAGGGTTTAGGGTTTAGGGTTTAGGGTTTAGGGTTTAGGGTTTAGGGTTTAGGGTTTAGGGTTTAGGGTTTAGGGGTTAGGGGTTAGGGTTTAGGGTTTAGGGTCCGCCGACCCTGGCGGCGTGTTGGATGGGAAAAGGAGGTGAAAACCTCCCTCTTTCCCTCCTTACCCCCCCAAAACGCGGGTGGGGCGGGGAGGAGGGGGGCACCCGGGCAGCTTTTCCATGGAGGGCCAGTCCACCCACACCGCATAGACTCACGGACCATACGCGGTTTCGCACAGGACATAGGGGCCCTTTGGGCCCCCCCCCCTACCCCCCCCCCCCCCCCCCCCCCCCCCCCCCTCCTGGTTCTGGGCTCCTGTTTGGGTCCTGGTGCTACTCCCCCCCCCCCAACGTTTCACAGAGGCTCAAGCAAATCAACTTTTGGACCCTTTGAGCTGACGAGCGCGTTTAAACCTTTCAACTATGCTCCAGCAGGGTCGGCGGCTTGAGCCGGAGGCTCTTAAATTTAGGGTTTAGGGTTTGGGGTTTAGGGTTAGGGTTTAGGGCTAGGGTTTAGGGTTTAGGGTTGAGGGTTTAGGGTTTCGGGTTTAGGTTGTAGGGTTTAGGGTTTAGGGCTAGGGCTTAGGGTTTTAGGGTTCAGGGTTTAGGGCTTAGGGTTTTAGGGTTCAGGGTTTAGGGCTTAGGGTTTTTGGGTTCGCCAGATCGGAGAGCAAGGGTGGAACCGAACCATGTGCGAGTTGCTCTAAAGTCGGGTCCTCCAGGGATCTTACGTGGGGGTTTCCGAAATTAAAGGGTACCTTATTGGGGTCCTTGTTGTAAGGGAATCCTACTTTTTGGGGGTATATAGTAGGGGTCCCTGATTGTCGTAAACCCACACATAGCAGGCAAGTTGTCAGAACAAGTAACCCGAAAAGAACGCTAAAGCTCAATGCTCAAAGCCCTAAAATCGCTAAGTCCAAAAAGCCCCAAATCCGGCAAGACTGAGCCCTAAACCCCTAAAATCAAAACTTGCAGCGTGTGGAACCCCCAAACCCCAAACCCCCTGCAGAAAATAAACCAAAAGTGTACCTCTAGATGTATATGTGTTTTTTCATATATGTATGTACAAAAAAACAGCTGCCGCGAAACCCGAGGCTCTGGCCCCAAGGACAGGGAGTTGTCCCGCCAACCCTTCCGCGAGAGCTGCAGGAAGTCCTGGCCAGATCCCTCAACGCCCCCTAAGCCCCCTAAAGGGTTTAGGGTTTAGGGTTCAGGGTTCAGGGTTCAGGGTTTAGGGTTTAGGGTTTAGGGTTTAGGGCCCCCTAAAGCCCCGAAAGCCCCCCTTAAAACCCACTGTATCGTGACAAGGTCGTGCACTGGATACATACACACGCATCCTTTTCGCCGAAGTCAACCCGGCAACTGTATCTGCATGCAGTCATTGGGCACATGGCCGTTGTGGCATTGTGATTACTCTCAACACTGTCAAACCCGATAGGACAAGGCTATTTGCACAAAAGTTTCCCTGAACCCTAAACCCCAAACCCCAAATCCCAAACCCTAAACCCTAAACCCTAAACTGCCCAAACCCATCGGCCGGCTCCTCCCATCGAGCTCGGGAGATCCCTTCAATGAGGCTGCCAGAACCTTCGGCGCTTGATTAACTCCAACTCTAAACTGCGTCAATGCCCGCCTTGGTAGCCCAGCCAGCAGTACTTGGAGGTTCATGGTACTTAGTAACCAATTATAACTGTACCTACAACCCACTTGTAAGCCCCTTAAGTGCCCTAATATGGTTTATAAGTACAGTTATAAGTACAGTTATAATTGGTTAATAAGTGCCATGAACCTCCAAGTAACCATATTGCAACAAGGGCACCCTTTTGGGGATTGGTTACTTTATGAGGGAACCCAGAACCCAAAAAAAGGGAAAGGGGTACCACTCGGCCACCAGGCCGCGGTTAGGGTTGAATCAGTATCAAACGACTGCCAGCTGGTGATCTAGCACACAGGACAGGTACAGGAGGGTAGGTGCTGTTTGCTTTAATGCAGCCTTCGTAAAGGCGGTATAGGGTTTCTAGTTGTAAAATATTTCGTGAATACTTATTACAAAACATGGCAATTTCATACCTAAAGTCTTTTGAGATGAACTTGGACGTTGAATATCTGTTGTACTTACATTGGCACCCATTATCTCTAACACACGACTTTGAATATCTTTATCTGTTATTCGTTCAATAGTAGTGGCCTAAACCCTAAACCCTAAACCCTAAACCCTAAACCCTAAACCCTAAACCCTAAACCCTAAACCCTAAACCCTAAACCCTAAAGAAGACTCTTGAAAAGGAAGGTACTCACCTGGAGACTTCCCAGCAGAGTTCTGCAGGCCTTGGCCCCCTGGAACCTAGCGGTTCTTACGTCGCCTGCAAACATCTTGGGATCATGAAGTCGCTCTGTCTGTGAAGAGCCAAGAAGATAGAGAGTTTAGGGTTTAGGGTTTAGGGTTTAGGGTTTAGGGTTTAGGGTTTAGGGTTTAGGGTTTAGGGTTTAGGGTTTAGGGTTTAGGGTTTAGGGCTTTCCAGGGCTTTTTCGGGCTCCTCTACAAATGCTTGGCGCGGGACTTGGCGTCTTGATCTCATCTTGTCTGATACTCTCAAAGACGCGGGATTGGACCTGTGGCTCATATCACACATGCATCAACAGCCATGAATTTTGGGTTTTAGACTTTAGGGTTTAGGGTTTGGGGTTTTAGGTTTAGGGTTTAGGGTTTAGGGTTTAGGGTGTCACTTAGGGTTTAGGGCAACAAGTACATCTGCCTCCTGCGC
>CAJNDS010000687.1:87500-89428 GCA_905221605.1 Symbiodinium natans
ATGTCACCCAAATTTGCGATCCTTCTGGTGCCTTGCCCGAACTCCTCGCAGCTCCCCAGCACGGCAGTGAGGCCCACGGCGTCCACCCGCAGCTTGGAGCGGCCTGCACCCCAAATGCTCTCGTGGCGTCGGGTGTAGCTACGGGCTCGTGGTGTTCGAGAAGAATGTAATGTGAGACATGAAAGGGATACAGTACCTATGCGAAAATACGATAAGACAAGTCAAATAACTGTAGCCCTAATCGTCTAAAGTGCTAAACATGCATAAGCAAAGGAAAGAGTGCTGGGTTTCCAGGGTTGGAGAATCCTCTGGGGCCCCCGGCGAGTGTCCCAGAGTAGGTGAAGGGATCTCGCCCACTGGGACGCCGTCTCGAAGTTGCTGAGGAGGCTGTTGATGATGATGGAGTTCGGGTGTAGGAGGCCTTTCGGACAAGAGACTGCGCCCCGGGGGAGTTAGGAGATCAACATGCAATCTTGGATGAGTCCACCGAGTCCACCCGCAAGGAAGCCGAGTCTACATTGATCCAGAAGGGAACCCTTTCGATCCGATTCTTAAGGTGAGAATACGGGTTTAGGGTTTAGGGTTTAGGGTTTAGGGTTTAGGGTTTAGGGTTTAGGGTTTAGGGTTTAGGGTTTAGGGTTTAGGGAGACAGTGCAGCTGAGGGTCTGTCGCCCATGGCTGAAGCTACGGCCATGGCCTCTTGCCAGACGGAGGCCTTCTCGTAGCAGCTGATCACGATGCTGCAGGAGGTGAGGCTCAGCGGGCCGGGCCTCCTGCAATGATCAGCACGTGCGACGAAACCTCCTTTCTTGCCTAAGAGCCCCATACCCCTCAACCAAGTACATACTCTACCTACCTCTAAATCATAGAGGGATCCTCAAGATAATTTCCGGTATATTCCTTAATCAAGGGGTCTTGGGCTCACTGGGTTTATGCCTGAGCCGCGCCTGAGCAACGCCAGCGCCCTCTCCCAGCACCCGCCACGCAGCCTGATGCCACAGGATTTTGATTCTCACGAAGGCTGAAACCCACACAAGGGTCGGAAGAATTACTAAGAGTACTCCCTTGTATACTATTGTACTATAATCACCCCCAAGAACCCAAATTCCAAAGTCTTCAGGTCCCTGTTTTCCGCATAAAGGCAAAAAACGGCGCAAAGGCCCCGGGTTTCTTGGTAGGGAATGAGGGCCCTATATGTACCCTTTAAGGGATTAGATGGGCTCATTCCCTCATCCCCTACTAAGAACCAGCCCAAAGGAGCACCAACTACAGGTCCAGAAGCAGCGCGGCAGCCAGCGCCTCAACCCCCAGACGATCCAGGAGTAGGCCCGACCTCGTAGTTCAATTCATGGGTGCCCCGACTACTACCCCCCCCCCCCCCCGCTGCTTCCCCCCGTAATAACCTGGCTGAGGCTTCAGTATCCCTAAATGGCCTTCATTATGGGGGGAACCTAGGGGCGGTAGTATAGGAACTCATGAGAAGAAGTTGCCTAGGTTCTTCCGGGGCTCCTCCCTTCAGAGCCCAGCGAAGGCTAAGAGGGTTCAGGGTTCACACACTCTGAAACGGAGTAGCACAGGGCTTAGTTGCTGAGTTCATAAACCCCCCAAAAGAGTGTACACTTTCAGTCCTGTACGGGATTATAGCATCCCAAGAAGTGTAGTGTACTCATTCACCTACTAGGAGAGTATATGATCCCAACTTTAGGGTTCATTTGGCTCCCGAGGTTGCTTCAGCCGAGGGTTAGGGTTTAGGGTTTAGGGTTTAGGGTTTAGGGTTTAGGGTTTAGGGTTTAGGGTTTAGGGTTTAGGGTTTAGGGTTTAGGGTTTAGGGTTTAGGGTTTAGGGTTTAGGGTTTAGGGTTTAGGGTTTAGGTTTGAGGGTTTAGGGTTTAGGGTTTAGGGTTTAGGGTTTAGGGTTTAGGGTTTAGG
>CAJNDS010000688.1:0-67500 GCA_905221605.1 Symbiodinium natans
CCTACACCCTAAACCCTAAACCCTAAACCCTAAACCCTAAACCCTAAACCCTAAACCCTAAACCCTAAACCCTAAACCCTAAACCCTAAACCCTAAACCCTAAACCCTAAACCCTAAACCCTAAACCCTAAACCCTAAACCCTAGACCCTAAACCCTAAACCCTAAACCCTAAACCCTAAACCCTAAACCCTAACCCTAAACCCTAAACCCTAAACCCTAAACCCGAACTAAACCCCGACCGCCCCAACCCCCTTGAACCTCTGGGGGCTTCGGGTTTCGGGTTTAGAGTAGGAACCCTCAACCTTAGCCCTAAACCCTAACCCCTAACCCCTAACCCCTAACCCCTAACCCCTAAACCCTAAACCCTAAACCCTAAACCCTAAACCCTAAACCCTACACAGGCGCCCATAACATTGCAGTCCAAAACCTGGCACTACTACTTACCGGCACGGGTGTTTGCGAAATTAAAATTAGGGGTAGCTTATTGGGGTCCTTATTATAAGGGAATCCTACTACATCAGGGTCTATGTTAGAGGCCCCCTATTACGTAAACCCCCATTCTTGAAATCGTTTTTTGGCAACTTCGTCTTTCATGAGAAGCGGTTTAGGGTTTATGGTTTAAGGTTTAGACTGCTTCTACTGGTGAGTGTATGAATGTGGAGCCCGACCTTATAGGCCCACTCAACACGCCTATGGTTTCTGTTTAAGGTCTACAGCGTTTAGTTTTTTAAACACTTTTGTTGGCACAGGGCCGCGAAGCCCACGCAACACAACGTTTAGGGTTCTAGGGTTCTAGGGTTCAGGGTTTAGGGTCTAGGGTTTAGGGTTGCGACATGCAGGCGAAGTCATTGTACGTCCAAGCGGCAGAGGTCAGCATCTCGATGGCATGTAGAGAGTTAGGTGGTGAGGTGGCGCTGCCCTGAGCACGATGAGGGCCCTAAACCCTAAACCGTAAACCCTAAACCCTAAACCCGGCACCCTAAACCTATCTGAGCCCTGAAACCTAGCATCGTCAGAATGGTGTCAAGAACGACGTTCTGGGAACACCCTAAACCCTAAACCCTGAACCCTAAACCCTAAACCCTAAACCCTAAACCCTAAACCCGACTCGTAAACCCGAAACTGGGCTATCGCCCGAAGCTGGGCCTGAAAACTGGCTACCAGGCAGCTTCTGCACCCTGTTAGGGTTTAGGGTTTAGGGTTCAGGGTTTGGGATTTAGGGTGGGTGCAGGGTTTAGGTTTTGGTTCGGGTCAAACTCTAAGTTGCCCTAAGCTGTAAACCCTCAACCCTAAACCCTACCTCTACAGTAGGTGTATCCCACAAAGAAACCCTGTAAAGCCGTAGCATCCCCTTACAAACCCTCAGAATACCCTAAATTGAACAGATACCTTAAACCCCTGAACCCGAGTTTGGGTCTGGGGTTTAAGGTTGAGGGTTTCTAAACCCCTAAACCCGTAAATCCAAACTTGGGCTGTTGGAAGGGACATTGCAGATTTGCACGGTCTTTTAGGGAGATCACGCTGACGAGGCCACCTGCACAACTACTTCCTCTCGGTAGTTGCTACAGAACCCTAAGCTAAGGTCACATGGAAATGTGCAGATCACCGACTACATCCCTGAAGCCTTGTCTGTCCGAAACCCTAAACCCTAAACCCTTGTGCCCTTTTTCTTCTTTCGGCGTCCAGGAGTAGAGGAGTGCTGGAGCTTCGATTTTTTTGCGTAAACAACGGCAATGACACCCGCAGAGAAGACACAAGGCAAAGCGGTGCTGGGCGAGAACGCGCCCAACCTCGATACTTCTGGCACCCTGGCATATCATTCTGGAATCGGGGCAGGGGGCGTGACATAGTTGAGGGCTTGGGCTCTTGGTTCTTGATTTATAAGGTTAGGGAGTCAACCCTAACCCTGAACCCGAAACTGCGGCCCTCTCTCTTTCTCTCTCTTTCTTTTGTTTTCGCCTTCAGGGGCTCTGCGCGCAGGCTTCACGGAAAGTAGGACCGACCGTTTCGACGTCCCCCACGTTTAATATTGTTCGCTACTTATAGAACTGTGTCTCGTGCCGTAGTATATAGTATTTGAACATGTATTTCATATTGCAATTAGTGTGTTCATTAGGTATGTCGTTAATAGCAAATGATCATAGGAATAAGAATTAGATATCGTTGTTAAAACGTAATGAGTAGTGTTATAGTGGTGTGAGTATTATGCATATTTAACCATATGGCTGGCGTTATTGTTGTAATCCGATATAATTCCTACCATTAAACTAAAAAGGTGGAAATCTAAAGCCCGCGAATCACGGTATCTATACCGACACCATAAACTTGCAACCCTAAGCCCTAATTCCTCAACCCTAAGCCCTAAACCTAAATCCTAAGCCCTAATTTATCCCCAAACCCGAAATCCGAAACCCTTGTTCAGCCCTTCTATATACATTGAGCCGCGCCCCAACCCTACACTTCCTGAAGAGTTTAGAAAGTTAGTTTGTTTTGGGGGAGGTTAGTTCAGGGTTCCGAGAAAATCCTGCCCAAAGCCCTAGACTCTGAAGCCCCCAACCATAAACCCTGAATCCCAAACCCTAAACCCTAAACCCCTAAACCCTAAACCCCAAACCCTAAACCCTAAACCCCAAACCCCAAACCCTAAACCCTAAACCCCAAACCCTAAACCCTGAGCCCCCAGGCGAGCACCAGCGGCACCTGGTGCTGCCCTGCGATGCCTCCGTGGGTATGGACTCGACCTCAGGGGCCTGTAGGGTTTCGGGTTTAGGGTTTAGGGTTTAGGGTTTAGGGTTCAGGGGTTAGAGTTTTAGGGTATGCTTAGGTTCAGGGTTTTAGGGTGTTAGAGTGTTGGGGTTTCAGGGTTCTAGGGCTTTAGGGTTTTATGTTAGCGATTGACCGTTTTAAAGGGTGTTAGGGCCTTAATGCTTTCGGGTTTACGGCCTTTCGGGTGTTAGGATTTTGGGGTTGTGTGGTGGGTTTTCGAGTTCACGGTTTAGGGCTTAGGTTTTAGAAGTGCTATAGGTGTTAGAGTTTAGGATTGGAGTTCACAATTCCGGGTAGAACTTGGTCAATGGCAGGCTCATCGTTCCCCTCTGCAACTCGCCTCAGACTCCTTTAAAGCGTCTTCAAGCCCAAAAGCCCCTAGCGCCCCTGCACCCTAAACCCTAAACCCTAAACCCTAAACCCTAAACCCTAAACCGTGTTAAACTCCCCTGAAGCCCCCTCAAACCCCCCTAGAACTCCCGGAGCCCCTACCCCAAACCCTAGACCCCGAACCCTAAACCTAATCCCCTGAACCCTAAACCCCTACACCGAAAAGCCCCACCCCCTGAACCCCTAAACCCCTAAACCCTAGCCCTAAACCCTAAACCCTAAACCCTAAACCCTAAGCCCCTGCAAAGCCTTTCAGCCCAGGCCCGGCGCTGCTTTGGGCGGCCGCTGCGCGGCGCTGCGCGGCGGCGAGGCCTCGACCTTTTCCCTTTCTTCGTTAGGGTTTAGGGTTTAGGGTTTAGGGTTTAGGGTTTAGGGTTTAGGGTTTAGGGTTTAGGGTTTAGGGTTTAGGGTTTAGGGTTTAGGGTTTAGCCTCTTGGTTGCTCCAAGGTACTCTTTTTCCTTTTTTCGAGTCACTATCCACAAAAAGGGAAATTACCCTTATTGTATGGTTCCTGAAATAGCATTTTTTCTGGGCTTGAGGGCTAAGGCTTATAGGGTTTGTGGGTTAGGGCAAAGGGTTGGGGGTGGTTTAGCACGTTTTTGTTTTTGTGTGTTTTGTGTTTCTTGTTTTTCAGGTTGTTTTTGTTCTTAGGGGTTTGGTTATTATGGGTTTTGCGCTTTTTCTTGGGGTTTGAGGGTTGAATGGTTCCTGGCTGGGTTTGTCGTTGTTGTGTTGATGACATATCTTCTGCGCCTCTGTCCTGCTGTCTCTTCCTCTCTCTCTCCCTCCTAGGGTTTAGGGTTAAGGGCTTAGGGCTTAGGGCTTAGGGTTTAGGGTTTAGCGTTTAAGGTCAAGTTCTTTTCCCCCCGAACTTCCGAGGTTTCAGGTTCGGAGAATTTAAGCTTGCGATGTTCCCCCTAATACTAACTAAAAGTCCTAAATAGGGATTGTAGTACCCCCTACTATATTCCCTTTAGGAGGGTGGGTTTCGGGTCGTCTAGGGGTTAAGGTTTATAAAATCCCTGAACTCCCAAACCTCAAAGATCTTGAACCGGATCAGTGGACTTTGCAGTGGATAGTTCGGGGTATACAGGAGTTAGGTTTAGGGTTTAGGTATAGCGTCCTTAATTGAGAGGGAGTAGTGGCGAGTATTAGGGAACCTTGGCTCACCCTGTACCCTAAACCGTAAACCCTGAACCGCCCTTAAGGACTTCACCCCCCCCCCCCCCTCCCTGAAGAACCCTAGAATTTTAGGGGCACCCTAGCCCTAAACCCTATTCCCTAAACCCTAAACCCTTAAAGAAAATAGGCGAAGACCTGACGCTGGGCGCCGAGGCGCAGAGTGATGAGGAGTGCTTTCAGCATGCCAAAACCCCAAAGTTTAGGGTTTAGGGTTTAGGGTACAGGATTTAGGGTTTAGGGTTTAGGGTTTAGGCGCAAAACCTAACCCTTTAGCCTTAAACCCCAAACCCTTGCCTAATCCTAAAGCCCCAAACTTTCAATCTCCAACTTTGAGCCCCAGGCATCGTCATGAACGACACTAGACTTTGGCACAGAAAGCTCCCCCGCCCCGCCCCCCCACCCCAAAGGTGACAACCAAAGCGTCGGGCCTGTTGGGTTTAGGGTTAGGGTTCAGGGCCTTCGGTGTATACTCGTAGGGTTTAGGGTTGATCACGCGGGCTTTGGGTTTGTAGAAGGGGCAGAAGTACACCAGACACGGTGGCTACCTGAATAATTGCAGATACCCTGTTTAATACCATAACCCCGAAACCCCTTACCGTAAACCCTAAACCCGTAGCCCTAAGCCCTAAGCCCTTAGCTGCCCCCGAACCTCCAAGCAAGGTCGTTTAGGGTGTAGGGTTTGGGTTTATGGTCCAGGCATTACGATCTTTAGGTTCACGCATGGAAGGCTATACCGAGTTCCCGGGGTTGTTTGGTTTTGCGGGTTTCGGAAGGTTTAGAGAGTTTTTCCTGAAAGAGCTTGGGGGGTTCTAGGGTTTAGGGTTTTTGGGTTTTCTGAATTTAGGGTTTTGAGCTTTCGGGCGCGCGAGGTCGACGATGCCACGCCGCTGTGGCAGTTGTCGCAGGCCGCGGACGGGTGGCTTCGGAATCAGGATTGCCTGGCTCCTGAGCCTAAACCCTAAACCCTAAACCCTAAACCCTAAACCCTAAACCCTAAACCCTAAACCCTAAACCCTAGTTTTAACTAAAGGGTTGTGAAGCATGGGCCCTAGGTTTCATAAGATGCGGGCTCATGGCTTTTCTGTATAGGGTGCAATTAGTACCATGAGTTTCCCTACTACCCGCTCTATGCTACCCCCCCTAGGTTCCCCCCTTTAGTAACCTTATGAATTAGGCTTAGTTATCCCTTAATAGCCTTGATTATGGGGGGAGCCTAGGGGGGGGGGGGCACAAAAGAGGGGGCTAGCAGGGGAACCCATGGTAGCAGTGTTTATGGTTAGGCTCTCAGGTTCAGGGATTTTCATGCAGGCTGCAGGCAGGAACCTCAGTGCAACCGCAAAGCCCCAATGACATCCATGCCCTTCCCCTAAACCCTGAACCCTAGAGACCCGAAACCTAAAACGAAAGGTGTCATGCCCTAGACCCAAAACCCTCACGGTTCCGATGTTGAGTCTAAAGCCCGAAGTCCTAGAGTCCTAGGCTGGGTTCCAGGATGATGGTCTTCACAAGAGTTTTGGGTTTGGGGTTTAGGGTTCAGGGTCTAAGGACTGTTAGTCATGGGGAACATCCCAAGCCCTAAGCCATAAACTTGGGTTCCGGTCCGTTTCAGGCCCGTTACAGCTTCCGCAACAGCTCTGTGGTAACTCCATTGCAGGTCCGGTATAGGTTCGCTCCTTTCCGTTACAGTTTCGAGCATGTCTGCCATAGTAGAGGCCTGCAAATGACGGTCAACCCTAAACTCAAATTCCCCAATCTTCAACCCGAGGTTCGACCCTATGTTTTCCAGCCTAAGCCCGTTTTACCCTGATAAACCCTCGGCCCTGAACCCTGAACCCTAAGCCCAAAGCCCTAAACCCGACACCCGACACCCGACACCCGACACCCTACACCCTACACCCTACACCCATCCTTGCCAGCCGTTCTGGCATTCTATCGCACGCAGATCCAAGTCGACCAGCTTCTTCGCGCAGCTTTGGGTTCTTAGGGTACTTAGGGCAGCTTTACGGCCATAAAGCCTAAACCCTAAACCCTAAACCCTACACCCTAAACCCTAAACCATAAAGGGGCTCTTAGAGCTCCCGAAGCCTTATCTTCAAACCCTAAACCCTACTTAGAGCGGCTTAGGGTTTGGGGGTTTAAGGAGTGGGGGTGCTTTCAACCCCGTAGCTGTTGAGAAGACAGCGGTGCTAAGTAGAGTCGGAGCCCCAAGCGCTCAGAGAAGTCGTAGGGTTCAGGGTTTAGGGTTTAGTGTTTAGGGTTTAGGGTTTAGGGTATAGGGTTTAGGGTTTAGGGTTTAGGGTTTAGGGCGGGGGTGCTGGCCTGCTTTCGCGATGCATCGGCTGCTGGCCACCGCGGTTCTGCCATGTCTTCTGCACCTCGGATGGAGGCTTTAGTGTTTGGGGTTTAGGGTTTAGGGGTCTAGGGTTTAGGGTTTAGGGTATAGGGTTTAGGTTTTAGGGTTTAGGGTTTAGGGTTTAGGGTTTGTGGTTTGGGGTTTAGGGTTTCTGGGTTTAGTTTGGCAGATCATGAGATCATGGGTCCTTTGTGGTGGAACGATAAGGTCTGGTTGGTGAGCGACCACGTTTAACAATCCTTAAGCACCCACCCCCCAATCCTAATCCCTAAGCCCCAACTCCCCCATCCTAAACATTAAATTTATCCCCAAATCCTAAACCCTAACAGGGTTTAGGGTTTAAAGCCCTATAAACGCTATCAGCCCTGCAATCCCTATAAGCCGATAAGCCGTGCAAGCCCTAGAAACCCTACAGACCCCACACCCTAAACCCTAAACCCTATCGACCTCAAACCCTAAACCCTGAATTCTGAACCCTAAACCCTAAGTTCCAAACTGTAAACCCTAATGAAACCCTAAACCTTAACCTCTAAACCCTAACCCCTAAACCCGAAACCCTAAACCCTAAACCCTAAACCCTAAACCCTAAACCCTAAACCCTAAACCCTAAACCCTAAACCTTGTTCTGCCTTTCTAAGGGCAGCCGGAAGACCCGCAGAGTCAGAGATCCTTCAGAACCTCAGCACCGTTGCTGTGACTCAGGCCGAAGGGTTTGGGATTTAGGGGTTTAGGGTTTGGCCCTAAGAGGTTGAGAGGTTCTTGCTTGCGTGCATTGTCAACGACAAGGGTTTAGGCTTTGGGGTTAAGAGGTTTAGGGTTTTGGGTGTTTTGGGGTTTTGGGGCTGAATTAGGGGTTAGCGCTTAGGGATAAATGTTTCGGGTTTAGGGTTTAGGGTGTAGGGGTTAAGGGTTAGGGGTTAAGGTTTAGGGTTTGGGGTTTAGGGTTTATGGAACCGCGCCCTGCCTAAGCCCCAAACCCTAAACCCTGAGGGGAGTACCGGAGACAGTGCAGCGAGCACTTTACGTAGTTGCACTAATCCGGAAGACGGTTCACCGCTACGCTTGCAGAAAAGGGAGCGAGTCCATAAAAAATAAGCCCTAAATCCTGAATCCCGCCTTTAAGGGCACCAGCCTCGAGCCTAATTTTGTAGGCTACGTAAACTTAAGACCTCTACAAAAAGTTGTTATACTGAGAACCCACCAACTTAAAGTGTGCATGCAGCTCGTGAGAATTCTGGTCTTTGTGGATTTAGGGTTTTGGTGGTGTTTTAACCCCAGAAGGTACCATTGTTTAGGATTGAGTCCTGGTTGCGGGTCCCTTTTGTGGGGGCCCCTCTTATTTTGCCCCCTTCCCCCCCACCCCTCCCCCCCCCCTTTTCCCCCCCCTTCGCCCCCCTCCTTCCCTTCCCCCGAATGAGGTTTGGCCACCCATTGCCCTCCCCCCCCCCCCCCCCACGCCCCACCCTCCGCCCCAAAAAACTAGACTTGGGGTTTTGGGTCCAGGGAGTTGTGTTGAACGTTTAGGCCTCCGTTGAATTTCGGCATCTAAGGGTTATGCCCATAGAGCGTACGGTCGTCGAGTCCTTCAATCCGAAACCCCAAAATCTAAACCCTATATGCGCAGGTTCCCGACATTCCGAGCTTCGATGGCGCTGACACAGCTGCCCAGCTTAAGAGCGGTTGGGGGTTTAGGGCTGCGGCACCCTACAAACCCCGAACAAAAACCCTAAACTTCAAAGCCTGAAGCCCTAGAAACCCTAAGGACCCTAAAACACCATGAACGCTCTTGAAAAGATTTAAAAAAGACTCTTAAAACTCTTAAAGAGACTTTTAAAGGACTCTTGAAAACCCTCAAGACTCTGAAAAAGACTCTAAACAACCCTAGAGACCTCTTAAAACAAATTCTTAAATGCCCTAAAGACCTCTAGCAAGGTGCTTAAATGCCCTAAACACCTTTGAAAAGACTCTTGAAAAAATCCAAAAGACCTTTAAAAAGTCTCTTAAAGACCCTAAACCCTAAACCCTAAGGACCCTAAAAGTCTCCAGACATGCGATTTTCTCGGCAGTGCTCGGTTTTTTCCGCGCGCCGCTGGGGCGCTGCCATAATCCCTATTAAGGTATATGAACCATAAACTTTTAAACCCTTTTAGGGTTCATGTGGTCCCCAAGGTTATAAGTACCCTAAACCGTAAACCCTAAACGTTTCGGGCCTTGGTACGTTGGAGCGGAGTCGATCGATGGAACTCAACAGGTTTCTACTGTTTCTCTCTACTGTTGGTTAGCAGGGAATGCGGGAGTCAGGGCCCTATACATACTCTTTAAGGGAATATAGGGTACTGTTTGCATAAGAACCCCGCCAAAATACAGATATTCTTCCCTATGATAGGGTAGTAAGGGGAGAATTTTTGTTTTTGTGGGTCTTAAGCAAATGCAGCAACTAGTAAGTTTTTAGGTCCAAGAATCCTTTGCCGTACCAGCTGTGCAGATGTTGGCTGTTTATTTTCAAGCTCAGGTTGGTCTAGGTCCTTAAATCCAGTTTTAGAAACTATTGTATTGTGAAGACATGGACCTCCCTTGATGGCCACGTGCTGGACTCAGCTTTGCCTCCTTAAATAGTCTCTTTTGTGATATTTCTCTGCGAGGTGTGGGAAGTGGCATCGAAAACCGAAGAGAACTCGTTTGTTGGTGTAAATGGGTTTCAACTGCTGTTTAATATTCACCCGTATTTCTCAGGACGATAGTTCTTGTGCTGAAGGAGGGCCAGAAGGGATTGCCTGTCGTGTTGTACTAAAATGTTTTGCGAGTGATTCTGGTTTGTAGTATTGAGATATTTCAGATCGTAGTTGACGTCACAAAGACTATTCACCAACTGCTTGGCCCAAGAACATGCTGAAGGCGAAGGTGGCTATGAAATCCCAATCTGTTTCCTGTATATTTTGGTGCTGTTAGTCCATACTGCTGGTCCCTGATCTTGTTACTTTTAAATCGAACATGCGGAAGAGAAGCAGATGCGCGAGAATGCGGGAAGAAAAAGTTTGCGCTTCGCTGCTGTTGCTTTGTGATACTTTCATGTTTGAGCAGCGTAACAACAAGAAGCCTTCTTTGTATTGCCGAAACTGTTTTGCTTTTGGTGCTTGAATATTAAATTTGTTCAAAAGAAACGGACGTGATGCCAACTAGAATATCCAAGAGGAAGAGCGGCCAGAACATGATTCTTACTTACTTATGGAAAACTTAGCAAACACAAAGACCTGACGCTGGGTGAAGATGCCACGCTGAGCGAGCCGCGACCGCTGATAAGCTCAGCTCAAAGAATGTTTTCGCTTTAGTTTAGAGTTTGAATCTGAGATTGGTCCTTGTACCAGTAGGGCCCTAAACCCTAAACCCTAAACCCTCAACACGCATTCTCAGGTTCCGCCTGTGGCGAAACCTCTGCAGATCTCATCCAGCTTTGGCCCGCGCTGGAAAGCATCGCAGTCGCGCGATGACTACCACCGGGGCATCGACTACTTTGTCTTTTGGCCCTGATCAGGTTTAGGGTTTAGGGTTTAGGGTTTAGGGTTTAGGGTTTGGGGCGTCTCTTTAAGGTCTGAGGGATGGTTCTAGGGCCTTGCAGTCATCGCGATAAAGGTTTAGGATTCGCCATCTCTCCGAGGATGAAATCGGGGCGCCCATCTACGCCTGCCAGGACGGCACGGTGTTCCAAGTGCCTTGGTCGATGGGTCTCACATCTTTGAAGACCCAACACTATTAGCCCCCCCCATAAAACCCTGAAGCTTGAACCTGAAACCCTAAACCCTAAGCCCATTCTGTTCTGATTTGGAGCACGTGCCACACTTCAGCTCCAAGACGCCCCTGAACCCCTCCCTCCAAGAACACCCAGACCATGAACCTCGAGCCCTTTCTACTTGTCACCTTCAGGTTCGGGCTTTGAGCTTTAGGCTCAAGGCTTGGGGCTTAGGGCTTAAAAGGCTTAGGGCATATGGTTTACGTATTGATTGAGGGTTGAGTGCTCTGCGTGTAGCGAAGTCAGGTGCACACGGAAGCTGCCGGCACCATGCCTGGCGGCGGAAACGTTGTGGTCCTGGAGCACCTACTGACCTCGACGGCGAAGTTTCATGATTCTTGGTGCCGTTCAGTGTTTCGGGCTTGTGGATAGATGGCCTTAAGCTGGGTAGGAACGTGCTGTGGCCGCCGGTAGCTCACTCACCATCAGAACGGGCATCGCGCATGGGCTTGGGTGGGGGCGAAGGGCTACCTATAGAGTTTAGGGTTTGGAGTCTGGATCTTTGCGTTGCCCTGAAGGATCGGACGATCAACAAGTACTACTCCTACTACTTGCACTTGAATTCCACCGCAGCGTTGTCGGAGGGCGATGCGGTAAGCAAGGGCGCGGAGATCGGCACCATGGGCCAGACAGGAGAGACATCCTTCACTCACCTCCACTTTGAAACACGCCTCGTGGGCTGCCAGCTAGGACCTTGGGATAATATTTTTCGCCTGGTTTCAAAAGTATCTTATTATGTAAGAATCCATAAACCTGAACCCCGGCAAGTTTTGCAGAAGGGCTCAGGGCTTAGGGTTTCAAGGGTTTCAAGGGCCAACTTAGGCTATTGCTCTTATCAGTTTCAGTTCGCAAACAATCGCCAACCTTCCGCGACCTCCAGTTGCAATACCGGCTTCGATCCCCACGTCCATCCTTATCTGTTTCTGGGTTGCTGTTATCACAATTTGTAGTAAAAGAGCTTATGTGTCTATTCCGCGACAGAAGCAATCCGAGCACCTCATTTCCATGATGATTGTTTTTTTGTGTGGTAAAATCTCCGCATTGCGGCGGTATCTTTTTAGTTCCTGAACAGCGGCGCAGGTTTGTGGGAGGGCTTGCCGATGGCCCAAAGTATCTCTATGAAGTGCAACCGATGGAAGGCTTCGAGTATGCCGCGACAGGGGTTGGTTGGAACATATTTTGTTCTTGCTGATTGCCCGTGACCCCCTATCCTTATAAAGCCATACCAAATTCGATGTTTATAGGGCCCCCAAACGTACCCCAGGTGAGGTACCAGGCAACCCGCGGCCACTTGGACATGGATGTGATACGGACAAGCCTCGGTGAGGTACACATCGGCACCAGGCAGAATGTCAACATCAACACACTGGAGTCTTGGGGGGGTAGTGGAAATATTTTTGATTTTGGGGTACTATAATTCCCGAAGAAGAAACAGCAAACATTATAGTTTCTGTTTTTTGGGCACTTTTATTCCTAAGAAACAGCAAAAAATATGTTTTCCTGAAGGTCCAAGTTCAGTACAGGAGTCGCTGGACGACCTTCACAACATCACCTCATGGATGGCATTACGCCCAGGGTATTTCGTGTCGACCACCGGGGATGTCTATACCTACGAGCTTCACTTCAGGTCTACGCCGACCTTCGTGGAAGTGTATGACATTCATGGGGACGGGATTCGAGCCGACCTAGCCACGTCTACGACCACGTCTACGACCACAGCTACGGCCGCAGAGCTCGACCCCGAGAATTCATCCACCAACCAGCCGGTTAGCTTTGCCAACCATGGCCGTTGCCTTGCGGCTGCTCTTGTGGGGATGTCTCTGACTCTGTAGTTGACAGAGTTTTGGGATCTAGCGGGTCTAGGGCTTAGGGTTCACGGTTCAGGGTGTTGGGTTTGGGGTTTAGTTCTTAGGTGTTACGAATCTCACTAAACCCTAAACCCCAAACCCTAAACCCTGAACCCCAAACCCCAAACCCCAAACCCCAACCCCAAACCCTAAACCCTAAACCCTTCGGCTTGAAGCGTACGTGCCATTCCCACAACGAGCGCGGATGACATGCAGTTCTGCCAAAGTGCAACCTGCGTGCCATTGCCTCAAAAGCTGGTCCTTCTTTCGGTAGCCCAGTGGCACCGTTTACCTTTTTTTGTTTCCGGGTTCCCTTATTATGATATGGTTACTGGGCGAGTTCTGCTGAGTTTAGCCTGACTTCTGCCCTACTTCCGAAGTATCGTAGTTAGGTTTCGGGTTTCGGGTTCCCCGACAGTCAGCCTTTGTGCTCCTAAACCCACATCTCCTGAGCCCCACACAACCCCCTTAGACCCCTTCCCTAAACCCTAAACCACACCGCCCCCAAAGCCCCACCGAACCCCTTAGACCCTCCCTAAACCCAACCCTAAGCCCAAAACTAACAACCACCACCCCCCCCCCCCCCGGGCCGCCCGCAAGAAAAGCACCCTTGAACCCGAAGCTGCGCCTAAACCCCACATCCGACACCCTAAACCCTACACCCTACACCCTAAACCCTAAACCCTAAACCCTACACCCTAGACCCTAAACCCTAAACCCTAAACACCTCTGACCCGCCAGGGCTGCCGCGTGAGCCTCCACTTCGCAGCGCCTCCCCCAGGCGCCTCCTGCGGCTTCGAGATTTCTAGGTTTTAGGGTTTAGGGTTTGGGGTTTTGGGTTTGGGGTTTTGGGTTTAGGGTCTAGGGTTTTGGGTTTGGGGTTTAGGGTTTGGGGTTTAGGGTTTAGGGTTTGGGGTTTAGGGCTTGGGGTTTAGGGTTTAGGGTTTAGGGTTTGGAGCTTGGGGTTTAGGGTTTAGGGTTTAGGGTTTGGGGTTTAGGGTTTAGGGTTTAGAGTTTGGGGTTTAGGGTTTAGGGTTTAGGGTTTAGGGTTTAGAGTTTGGGGTTTGGGGTTAAAGGCTTGGGGTTTAGGGTTTGGGGTCTGGGGTTTGGGGTTTGGGGTTTGGGGTCTAGGGTCTAGGGTCTAGGGTCTAGGGTTCAGGGTTTGGGGTAAAGGCTTTGGGGTTTAGGGTTTGGGGTTTGGGGTTTAGGGTTTGGGGTTTGGGGTTTAGGGTTTAGGGCTTGGGGTTAAAGGTTTGGGGTTTGGGGTTTAGGGTTCAGGGCTTGGGGTTAAAGGTTTGGGGTTTGGGGTTTAGGGCTTAGGGGTTGGGGTTTGGGGTTTAGGGCTTGGGGTTTAAGGTTTGGGGTTTAGGGTTTGGGGTTTAGGGTTTGGGGTTTAGGGTTTGGGGTTGGGGGTTTGGGGTTTAGGGCTTAGGGCTTGGGGTTGCAGGTTTGGGGTTTAGGGTTTAGGGTTTGGGGTTTTGGGTTTGGGGTTTAGGGCTTAGGGCTTGGGGTTTAAGGTTTGGGGTTCAGGGTTTGGGGTTTAGGGTTTGGGGTTTAGGTTTTGGGGTTTAGGGATATTTAGGGCTTGGGGTTTAAGGTTTGGGGTTTAGGGTTTGGGGTTTGGAGTTTGGGGTTTAGGGTTTGGGCTTTGGGGTTTTTGGTTTAGGGTTTAGGGTTTAGGATTTGGGGTTTAGGGTTTAGTTCGGGTTTGGGGTTTAGGGTTAGGGTTTTAGGTTTGGGGTTTGGGGTTTAGGGTTTGGGGTTTAGGGTTTGGGTTTGGGGCTTAGGGTTGAGGGCTTGGGGTTTAGGGTTTAGGGTTTAGGATGTTAGGGCTTAGGGCGAGTTTTGAGGGTGAATCTGAAGATCCCAAAGGATACTGTTTTGGTTTGGGGTTCAGGCTTTCGGGTTTAGGGCTCTTTGTATAAAGGCCCGTAGTTCGAGTTCTTAGGTAAACTACTGCAAAGTGCATAGGTCTTGGGCTTCTTAGGGTTACGTAGGAGGCTTAGGACGAGTGCCTCCCCAAAACCTAAACTCCAGTAAAAGAAGTAGACGGTTTAGAGTTGAGGGTGAAAGGTCTATAGAGTTTTAGGTTTTTGTGTTGGACTTTTGTGGATTTCAAATGTTGAGGACCAGTTTAGGAGTTGAGGATCTAGGATCTAGGAGATTAAAAGGTTCTAAAGTTGTTTCAACGGGATGTAGAGGATTTAACGCTGCAGGGTGCAATTTCGGGTTCAGGCGGTTAAGGACGCAAGGGTTTGTCAAGGGGCTGTTGGGATTTGGAGTTTCAGGGGGTAGAGATTCCGGGCTTTCGGAATTCAGGTTTTAGAGATTGGTGGGTTACGGTGCTAACGATTTCCGGGTTCAAGCTCTAGCCTTGGGTTTAGGGTTTAGGGTTTAGGGTTTAGGGTTCAGGGTTTAGGGTTTAGGGTTTAGGGTTCAGGGTTTAGTGTTTAGGGTTTAGGGTTTAGGGTTTAGGGACTTATCCTGATCGGTGTTATTGTAAGTTGATGTCTAGGGTGGGGATTGCTTGCAGTCGAGGCTCGGGGAACATCACTGCTTACAGTTGAGGCTCAGGGAACATCACTGGTATGTAGGCCGTGAGTACGGTTAAAAGATACGGCTAGTCTAAGTTGGTGTGGGGTTTTTCTACGTTGCCCAAAAGCCCTAGAACCCTACAACCCTGCAACCCTACAGCCCCCTAAACCCTAAGCCCTACAACCCTGCAACCTCGAAACCCTAAACCCGAAAAACAAGCCCTAAGCCCTAAACCCTAAGCCCTAAGCCCTAGGCCCTGAACCCTAAACCCTATGCCGGGCACCCAGAGGCGAGTTCGACGAGTCGACGTGGCTCGGAGCTGCAAGGCACGTAGGGAAGGTAGTGTAGAGGGGGGTAGTAGGGAAATCCATGACTGGACTGCTTAGAGGGAGTAGGGTTAGAGGGTTGTAGGGTTCTAGGGATCTAGGGCTCCAGGGCTCTAGGGTTTAGGGTTTCGGGTTCCAGGGTTCCAGGGTTCTAGGGTTAGGGTTCTAGGACTTGGGGTTCCAGGGTTTAGGGTTCTAGGGTTTGGGGTTTAGGGTTTAGGGTTTAGGGCTACGATTCTGGGGTTCTAGGATTCTAGGGTTTAGGGTTCTAGGGTTTGGGGTTCTAGAGTTCAGGGTTCTAGGGTTCTAGGATTTAGGTTTTACGGGTTGTGAGGGTTTAGTGTTGGGGTTGTAGGGGTTGTAGGGTTTCGGGTTGTTCGGTTGTACGGTTGTCGGTTTGTGGGTTTTAGGGTTTTGGGGTGTTAGGATTTCCGGGCTTTATGGTTTTGGGGTTCAACCGAGACCCTAAACCTTAAGCCTAAGCCCATTTAGGGTTTATAGGTTTTGCCTCGCATAGGCACGGAGGGTTGAGTTGGGATCGCGACATGGCATGTCTGGTCTCAAGATAGGGAGGAGGCATCACCAACCACAGCGGCAGACTCTTCTCTCGCGGTTTCCTTGCAGGCGGAATATGCAAAGCCACCAGATCTGGACTCACTTCGCGGTGAACGATTCCCAGTTGTGGAAGACGCAGGCGCGCGCGCACTCCCAGGCTGTGCTGCCAGGAGCAATTGAGGAAATGCTGCGGGAGCTTCGGCCCTTGCCACCAGAGCGAGACACCGTCGGGCGCAACAACTCTTCCGCGGCTGTGGCTTTAGGGTTGTAGGGTTTAGGGTGTATAGGGCTTGTCGGTGGTGGCCTTGACAGTGTTTGCACTGTGCATCCGAAGCATCATCTCTACCCACCCCCCTGGGCTGTAGGGTTCGGAGATATATTCTCTATGCCCGTGCAGGGGATCAAGCGGATCACGTGTAGGAATATTGTTCAGAGTCTGTAAAGAGCCACCCATAAACCCACAACCAACCCTGTGTATCCTGTTCCCTTCAGGTTAGGACCCCGCAGAAACCTCTTCAAACCAGAATGAAAAAAAGGAAGCTTGTTGATTCCTAGGTTGGTGTAAGGCTCAGGGTTTCTAGGATGCCCAGTAGTGCCCTTATTCCCTTTTTTGGGGGTTTAGGTTCCCTTATAAACCCCTTTAAGCAAAAAAGGGCACCCTTTTTTAAGCCTAGGTTACTGGGCAGCCTAGGTTTATAGGGTTTAGGGTTTAAGGAGGTGGGCGCTGTACATTTCTGCGCGTAGGAGTAAACCAAAACCCTAAACCCTAAGCCCTAAGCCCTAAACCCTAAACCCTAAACCCTAAACCCTAAACCCTAAACCCTAAACCCTAAAACCCTAAACCAACATAAACCCGGTACAATCTGACACCCTGAAGTCTGAACCGCAGCGTCCCGAACCCTCGAAGCTTCAACCCCCAAATACTCAAAGGCTCCTGACAGTAGGTCATAAGGCCAAGAAGCCTGGTCATAAGGCCAAGCTTCAATGACGATAAGCCCCAACAGTTCTTCCTCACTTCAGCCCCTTTCAACCCCGATACCCTAAACCTTAAACCGTAATTTCCCCAAACCCTAAACCCTAAACCCTAAACGCCATTAACCCCCTCAACCCCCCCCCCCCTAAACCCCTAATGAAGCCCCTGACACCGATGGACTCAGGGGGCATAAGGATTTTAGGGTTTAGGGGTTTAGGGGTTAGGTTTTGTTGTTTAGGGCGCCCTGAGAGGAGCTACTGGCGAATGTTTCGCGCGACGTGCGCGGAATACCGCTCGGGCTGAGAGCATGACAAAAAGCAACTCTGGGGAAGGGTTTAGGGCTTAGGATTTAGGGTTTAGGGTTTAGGGATTCAGGATGTTTTAGGTATTAGTGATTCGGGTCGAAATAGGGATTAGGGATTTAGGGACTCTGAACAATGAGTGCACTAGTGGCGGGACGGGGTCTGTGACCACACGTTTTTTGCCCACTGCCTTAATATCCCTAAACCTTACTTGGAGGCCTCTAATCCCTGCAGCCCGAAAAATTGCCTCTCAACCCTGTGAGCCCTGGTTCCGAAATTTGACCCTAAACCCTAAACCCTAAACCCTACACCGGGTTGAGTGGCTCAGGGCTTGGGGTTGAGGGCCTGGATCTTTGGAACCCGACGCCCTCTAAGATTTGGTTTTTGGGGGGTTGGGTTGTTTAGGGTTTAAGGTTTAGGGCCTAGGGTTGAGGGTGTGAGGGTTGACGGTTTTGGGAGCTGTTAGACTCTAATGCCCTAACATACTACTATCTGCTTAAGAACCACCCCCCCCCCCCCCCCCCCCCCCCCCCCGCCCAAAAAAAAAAAAAAAAAAACTGAAAACATCTTCCTTATTCGGGCAATATAGGAATTATTACATATTTATGTTATGTTTATTTGTTTTTTGCGGGGGGTGGGGGTTTAGGCAAATGGTAAGGAGACGTTTAGAGTTTAGGTTTGGGGCTTAGGGGTAATAACATGTCTATATAACCCCCGTGGTTTTCATCTGAACCACCAAAAAGCCTAATCTAATGAAAGAAAACCCCCCCCCCCCCCCCCACCCATTACATGAGTCCTACATGTCCTAAACCTCCCTGAAAACCGTAGCCTTAACAAACAACGAAACCCCAAGAAACAGCAGACCCCAGACCCCAGACCCCAGACCCCAGACCCCAGACCCCAGACCCCAGACCCCAGACCCCAGACCCCAGACCCCAGCCAGAGGTGGCGCTTGGCGCACATCGCTTCCCTGCCACCTGGATGGCTGGAGCGCCTAAGAACCCTTCTTTGTTTTCTTTGTGGTGCTTTACTGTAACTTTAGATCCTTAGCCTTTTTGGGTTTTATTGGGTTTCTTACTCAGGCAGCTAAAATTTTAATTTTTAGCTACCCTCCTAAGTGCAGCCAAGTTTTGAAAGGGGGGCGAAGGTTTGGGGTTTAGGGTCCAGGGTTCTGCGCCCGCACGTTGTTTTTTTGCCGACTGCCACATGGGGGTCTCCCAGGATAGGGGTACCCTTTTCGGGGAGGTGCCTTTAAGGGGATTCTGTTCTATTTGGGGGCAAAAACGGGGTACCCCTATCTTGGGACATGCCCAAACCCTAAGCCTTACTTGGAGGTTCATGGTACTTAGAACCCAAGTATAACGGTACTTATAACCCACTTCAGGGTTTCGGGTTCAGGGTTTGGGGTGTACGGTGCAAGTTCCCTCCAAAAGCTGGCTTTTTAAGCCAAAACACCCTCAATCCCAAACCCTAAACCCTGCCGACCCGACACCTTAGTCTCAGTAGGCCCTACATCCTGTAGACGCTAAACCCACAACCCCATATCTAGGCCCCTCAACCCTGCAGACGCTAAACCCCTGACCAGTATGTAGACCCTACAACCTTGTATGCGCTAAACCTTGAGCCCGTATGTAGGCCCTAGACCCTGTAGACCCTAAACCATAAACCCCGTATGTAGAAACCCTGTAGACCCTAGATCTCAAATCCCAGCCCTAAACCCTGAATGGGCATTTCCTACCCCTTATGGTCCCCCTAAAAAAACGCTAATCCTTATTATAGGACCCCCCCCCAAGAAGGGCACCCCCCAACTTTCGGAAACCTCTAAATACCCTAAACCCTCCAAACCTTAACCCCTAAACCCTATAAACCCTATAAACCCTATAAACCCTATAAACCCTATAAACCCTATAAACCCTATAAACCCTATAAACCCTAGTTAACCCTATAAACCCTATAAAAACCCTAAACACCCGAAACCCTCCACCCTAATTTTGCGGAAAGGAGCCGGCCTTACCGCAGCGGGGGTGGTGTTCGCAGCCGGGGTGCCCAGTTGTGGGCATTCCGGCAGAGGATCTGAGGCTCTTGGATGGTCTTGACCCTAGACCCTAAACCCGAAACCCGAAACCCTAAACCCTAAACCCTAAACCCTAAACCCTGGCTTAGAGCCCTGAAACCGTAAGCCCAAGTTGCAAGGGTTGATGGTGCTAGGGTTTTGGAAGGTTTCTGCCCAAGCCTTAGCTATAAACTAGAGAAACGCTAGACCCTAAACCCTAAACCCGATGCGTTGCCAGCAGGAGACCCGGTTCCGATCTGCAAGTGCTAGTCCCTGACCACGCCAAGTATGCGGAGCAGTGTGGGAAGGTTCTTAAAGTTCGTCTTCTTTGAGGTATTTAGGGTTTAGGGTGTAGTGTTCAGGTGTATAGGGCTAAGGGGTTAAGTGTTAAGGGGTAAGGGGGCTTAAGTTCTGAGCGGGCATGCGCATGTTAAGAGCCACCTAGGCTCTGAATCCTCAACCACAAGCCGGAAACCCTCAACCGTAAACCCAGGGGTTAATGTTGGACCCTGTTTAGTAGGGGGCCACGTGAAGAAAGTCTGATTGGCTGGGCTATTTAGGACACCCCTAAACCCTAAACCCTAAACCCTAAACCCTAAACCCTAAACCCTAAACCCTAAACCCTAAACCCTAAACCCTAAACCCTAAACCCTGAACTGTTTGCGGTTGCGCAGTGGGATCCTGAACTAATTAAGTCAAATCTGGGCGCAGTAAGAGAAACTTCCACTCACAGCGCGCCTTTCACATCAATTCCTGACCCCCTGTAAACTCCTCCCTATTTAAATTTAGATTAAGCCCGTGGACCGTCTCAACAGGGCGAAAAGCCAGCTTCGACTGTTCTGGGGGGGAGCCCCACACTAAAGAGGGACTTGGGTAAGGAAGAACTTCCTGCTGCGGCCAACACAGGCCCTCGACCTTGCCCCCGCCGGTGTCGAGGAGGGTTCAGGGTTTCGGGCTTAGGGAAGTTTAGGGTTTAAGCTTTAGGGTTTAGGGTTTAGGGTTTAGGATTTAGGGTTGACGCAGCACCTGACACCCTCAGGTCAGGGTTTAAGGTTCAGGGTTTAGGGTGTAAAAGGTTTAGGGCTAGTTTGTGTTGGGTGGTTTTGTCAACACATGCGGCTTTCGCAAACCGGAGCCCAAGTTGTTTAAAAGGGCAGGCTTTGCACTCTTCCTCAACTGTTACACTTCTTTCCGTTTGCTGGTTCTCATTTTGGTCCGTAAACCCTAAACCCTCATCCGCTGAGATTGACACTGTCGATTTTCTTCAATCCAGAGGCTCCTAGCACCGATGCGGGCGGTGAGCCTTAAAGGTTTGAGGGGTTTGGGGTTTCGGGTTTAGGGTTTAGAGCTTGGCTCTTTGGGTTTCAGGGCCTTTAGGGCTTTAAGGGGTGTGTGAGGTGTCAGGGGCGTAGGGTTCAGGGCTTTAGAGGACTCAGGGCCCTCCCCCTAATATTAAACTCACCCCTTTTACCCACTAATGTGAAAGACCCCCCCCCCTCCATATACTCTAATATAACTCTTATATAACCATAATAGGGGGGGGGGGGGGGAATTAATATTAGGGGGAGGGGATTTAGGGGTTTAGAGAACCCCAGCATGTTCGGAGGGTTCTAAGGAATGATCCCTGAACAACCGTCCTTTTATCCGAAAGCCCAAAACCCTAAACCCGAAACCCACACCCCTCAGCTTCTAAGTAGTTTGCCAGGCTTGGACTCTACATTTGGAGCTCGCACCCTTGCAAGACGAGCCCAAGACTCCCCAAAACCCTGTCAAGCTCAAAGTTTGGGGGGTTAGGGTTTAGAGTTTAGGGGTTTATAGGGGTTTAGGCCTACAAACCCTCTAAAGAACTCCCCCAAAAAAGCCCCATGAACCAGATGAATCCCGAGAAAACCCTCCCAAAGCCGGTAGCCCTTGGTCCCAGGACGAAGAGCTCCACCGAAGCGAGGAGGCGTTGCTGATGGGAAGCTTGGGAGGGTCTTAGGGCCTTTTGGGGCTTTCGAGGGCTTTCAGGGGCATGTTATTTTGCAGGGTTTAGGGTTTGGGGGTTTAGGGGTTCGGGTTTAGGGTTTAGGGTTAGGGTTTCAGGAAATCCTCAGGTTTCTGGGAGGAGGTTTTTGGTCTAAGGTTCTGGCGTGTGGGGTTGTGGGGGTTTGGTGTAGATTTGTCGTGGTGTAGGGCTCATAACGCCTAAGGCGTTTTAGGGTTGTTGGGCTTGGGAGTTCGGACAACCCTATGTCCTTCTTAAACCCCAACCCAAAGCCCGTTTAGGGTTTGGGGTTTGGGGTCACGTTTTGCCTAAAACTAAGCAGACCCTCAACCCCAAACTCTCCGAAGCCCTACTGCGTATGCTGCCCAGGAGACTAGCAAGTGAAGAGGCACGCCTCCCTCAACCCTAACCCTAAATCCTAAACCGCCCTCTTTCTGGACCTGCGAAGGGGGTGGTCTTAAAAGCTCACAAGCGGACATTAAACTTCCCCAATGCCTGGCCAAAGTCATCCTCAGAGATGCTCGGAACCTCCCTCGAAGCCGGTACCAGCTCGAAGCGCTGAACGCCCGAACTCCCCAAGCCAGCACCCTGAAACTCACAGACACTACTGTTTGGCTAAGAGCCCCCCCTACAAAAAAACAAAGAGAATAATCCCTATATTGCCCTTATAAGGAAGACTAGGTTATCATTTCTTGCGGGGTTCTTAAGCATTTAGGAGGACAGCTCGTGGGCTTAGGGTTAGAATCCTCCTAGAGACCTACCCTAAACCCTAAACCCTAAACCCTAAACCCTAAGGGTTTAGGATTTGGGTGGAGTCAGGGATTTAGAGCATTTCAGGGCGTTAAGGGAGTTGAGAATCGGGATTTGGGGGTTTGGGGGGTTTGGGGGGTCTAGGTTTAGGGTTTAGGGTTTAGGGTTTAGGGTTTAGGGTTTAGGGTTTAGGGTTTAGGGTTCAGGGTTTAGGGTTTAGGGTTTAGGGTTTAGGGTTTAGGGTTAGGGCTCACGGCTTGGAACCCCCGACCTCCTAACCCAGCTACCCGAAACCCTAAGCCCTAAGCCCAACACCCGACACGCTTAGCCCAGAGACCCCACCCCCACAACCCTAAACCCTAAACCCTAAACCCTAAACCTAGACCCCCCAAACCCCCCAAACCCCCAAATCCCGATTCTCAACTCCCTTAACGCCCTGAAATGCTCTAAATCCCTGACTCCACCCAAATCCTAAACCCTAAACCCAAAATCCCTAGAACTCTAACACCTTCATAATATCGCACAAAGACAGCTCCAGAGGACGGTGGCGCTGAGGAGCTGCAACGACTGGTGGAGGATCCTCCGTGGCATCCGGGTTTAGGGTTTAGGTTTTGGGGCTTAGGAAACCCTAAACCCTAAATGCTAAACCCTTAACCCTTAACCCTTAACCCTTAAACCCTTAAACCCTTAAACCCTTAAACCCTTAAACCCTTAAACCCTTAAACCCTTAAACCCTTAAACCCTTAAACCCTTAAACCCTTAAACCCTTAACCCCTTAAACCCTTAAACCCTTAAACCCTTAAACCCTTAAACCCTTAAACCCTTAAACCCTTAAACCCTTAAACCCTTAAACCCTAAACCCTAAACCCCAAACCCAAACCGGAGCTGAACCTAATCGTGTGAAGACCACCCAAACACTACTCATCACGAACCCAAACCGGAGCCAGCCACAGCCAGAGCCAGCCAAAAAATCAACAAACGTTTCGAATGCAGACGAGGCGTTGCAGCCCTCAGCTTCCAAAGAGGGTTTAGGGTTTAGGGTTTAGTGTTTAGGGTTTAGGGTTGCCAGGGCCAACTTTTCCGGAATTTTTCAAGGCTTCAGTGACTGGACTTGGGGTCACTTGGGGCCAGAAGGCAAAGAACCTCCCCCCCCCCCTCCCCCTTGCATTTTGCGCAGGGGACGGTCTGGGCCGACGGGCCCTTTCATAGACAATCCAGGGCGTGAGCAGCCTCCAAATTTTTGAGCGGGTGCCGAGGATGTCCCTTGGCTTCGGAGGAAAGCAAAGAAGACCCCCCTTCAGGTTTTTGCGTCGGGGACAGTCCGGTCGAAGGGCCCGTTCATAGAAAATTCACGAGTCTTTTCTATTCAGGAGCGTCAAGTCTGCATGAGTGTGTGGAGGTCATACATGGAAGCTTCCGACAGGCAATTTAGGTTTTGCGCTGGCAGCACCCGACTGCGCCCGCCTACCAAACAGAGGTGAGAGGGGTGGCAGGCGGCTTTAGGGTTTAGGGCTTAAGGTTCAGAGTTTAGGGTTTTAGGCTTTAAGGTTTAGAGTTTAGGGTTTATGGGAGTCAACGTATTCCCCAGGTGAGGCCCTGGCTCAGTTTGTAAAATCCTGCTAAGGGAATCACCGTTCCCGAAATTAATACTGTAGAAGCTATCCGTTGTGGTTGCTACGAGTACGGGACGGCCTAGGACAAAAGCCTTTAACCCTAAGCCTTTAACCCTGAATTCCCTACAACAGCGCTTCCTAGCTCCTTCAAGTCACAGGATTTCCTTCGATTCTCCCGGACGAGGTCGTCCACCCTGGACCCCAAAAATCGAAACCGGGGCTTCAAGGGCTTAAAGGGTTACAGGGTCGAATGGGCTTTTGGCTTCAGGAATCGGTCTTCTGGGTTTAGGGTTTAGGTCTTAGGGTTTAGGGTTCTTTGCAGACACTCCTTTGCGATTCGGGAAGCCTTCGGAGGGCAATGAGAAGATCCAAGTTGGTGCAATCCGTATGTGACCTCGAAGACAACATTTGCACGTGTTCAAGCATGTTGGAGCTGCAAGCTGCGACTATCCAACTAAAGGAAGACATAAACGCTGTCGCTTCAGCCCGATATAAGCGCGACCGGCGCTAATTACAACCCAAGCGATGCAGCGTCGCTGGCCTTTCCCCCAGCCTTGTGCAAGGGCGAACTGTAGCGCCGTACTTTCGTGGTGACAGACGCCCTCAACCTCGGATATGTTCGTCCGCCTAGCACTTCGATCGACTCTCGATGCTTGAGCAGACTTTACCAGAAATCCTAAACCCTGTGCAGTTTGTTTCAACCGGCTTCCCACTTCCGTGCTTACAACGCCGACAAGTTCTGAGGGTAATATCGGGTTTAAGTTTCAGCGTTTAAGGTTTAGGATTTAGGGTTTAGGGTTGTATGACAGCGACGTAAGCACAGCATGGCTCGAGCACGGGGCACAGGGTGCAAAGTAAAGTGATGTCCTGGTCAGGACTCGCCTGGCCTCCATGATACGGTGGCGCGCCCCAGAAGAGCACTGAGCTAGCAAAAAGAGCACAGCACCTCCAGGCTGCATGGGTGAGTGACTTGTGAGCAGCTTTTCGAATATTTAGTCTGCTTTGGCCTCGTACATGTAGCAGCAGCTTTTTGTGTGCACGGCATGGGTATGTCTTTCGAAGTTTTCACTCTTCTTCTGGGTTATTGCAGACATTCCGCTGGGTGAACCCCTGCACCCGAGTTTGATACGATCCTGGAGCACGTTTATAGGACTTAGGACTTATAAGTTCGGGTTCGGCTACCTGAGCCGCCGCAGCAGTTGGGTGAGCTGCGTGCTTGTCATGAGTAGCCGAAACTTTGTCATAGTTGGGTAACATTTAGTTTCTTCAGGGAGCTTAAACCCAATAAGGAAAATAAATCCCTACACCCTAAACCCTGAACCTCTCTTGCTGTGCATAAACCTTACTGGCCCCAGCCCCCCCCTCCCCCCCCCCCCCCCCCCACCCCCCCCCACCCCCCCCCCCCCCCTCCCCCCCCCCCCCCCCCCAGGGTTTAAGCGAATCTTCGTCGGTTCTGGGTATGTTTTAGAAACGATTTGTCCTTATAGAAATTCAGCTCGACAACTCCGTTCTTTTGGTTAGATGAGGTTGAAACTACGAGATTATCCTATGATGTGTGATCTAAAGGGTGGGTGAGTACATTTGCGATTCCAGGGTCACGAGCTTGACTAGTGAATGCGCGAACTTGAGATTCTGAACCCAAAGCCCTAAACCTTAAACCCCAAACCCCAAACCCTAAACCCCAAACCCCAAACCCCAAACCCCAAACCCCAAACCCTAAACCCTAAACCCTAAACCCTAAACCCTAAACCCTAAACCCTAAACCCTACACCTACCCTGGACCAAAGCCTCCCTTCAACATCCCATGTGTACCCTAACCCTGAACCCTCCCTGGAACCCCACATTGTAGTTCCTGTTTGGGTTTAGGGTTTAGGGTGTCGGTGTTTAGTGTTTAGGGTTTAGGGTTTAGGGTTGAGGGTTCCGGGTTTAGAGCTTGAGGCCCGGGGGCCGCGCCCCAGAGCCCGGGGGGAAGTGGGGGGAGGGGGGGCAACTTCATTCCAAGGTCAGCAGAAGAATGTGGTATGCCTAGATCCAAACCCCAAATCCTACATCGGGTCGAAATAAAAGTTCATACTTCACACTTGCCCTTTGCTGTGCCTGCTTTGGTCTCAGCAGCATCCGAGCCCCGTTTCGGCGCATTACCGTGTCCTTCGTCTGCAGCAAGTCGCCCTAAACCCTGAACCGTAAACCCTAAACCCTAAAACCCCAAACCCCAAACCCCAAAAACGAAACCCTAAACCCTAAACCCCAAACCCCAAACCCACCCTAAACCTTAAACCCTAAACCCTCAACCCTAAACCCTAAACTAATCCCTAAACCCTAAGCCCTGAGCCCTAAACCCTGTACTGTGTACTCCAAGGAAGGGCCTGGGGATTGGGGTGTTTCTACCTTCAACCCTCAATCCCCGGGTTCAGGATTCAGGTTGTTTAGGGTTTAGGGTTTAGGGTTTAGGGTTTAGGGTTTAGGGTTTAGGGTTTCTTCGGGTTTCGGATTGCTCGTAAGGCTCAGGGGAACACATGACACCCTGCCGGAGACCCTGACTGTGAGCGCACCTGCCACCCAACTAGGAAGCTTGTTTAGGGTTTAGGGTAGCCCTGTGGTACCCTTTCCCCTTTTTTGGTTCTGGGCTCCCTTGTAAAGTAGCCAACCAAACAAGTGGTGCCCTTATCATAAGATGGGTTGTCAAAATTATGGTCCCTTTTGGATCCCTATTACAATAGGGCGCCTAATATGTAGGGTACCCCAAAAGGGATCATAATTTTGACATCCACTCATATGGTTACTGGGCTACGTACCTTGGTACTTTTTGGTGCAGGTCTTCTAGGGGTTTAGGTCTTCGGGCTTGAAAGCCTCAGTTTTCAGACCTACAGTCTGTAGTGCCCATCACCGAAAAGAAATTTCGGATCTGCGGAAGGAAGTTGCCCCCATAATTGTGGAGCATTCTTTTTGGAGGTTTAGGGTTTCGAGTTTAGGGTTTTGAGTTGTTTTGGGATCCCAAGTTGAAGCGTGTGGGTTTAAGCCCTAGACCCCAAACCACCTTGCCATAATATGAGCGCGACGCCCAAAACGGACCCCTCGACAAGTAGTGCAGGGATGTAAGGGGCTTCCACCCTAAACCTTAATCAGAGTTTTTGTCGACCTCTCCGGGTGTTTGTCTACACCAACCCTGGCCCACTTCTTCGTGCTCTGGACTCAATTCTGGAGCAAGCCAGGAAATCTGCATCGCGCACTTTTATCGCGCTAGATGAACTCCACACAGCAGACTGGAATGAGACGCTGGATGTAAGCGGGCTGATGACGGCATTGCTGCGAGCTGTCCAGACACGGACCTGGTTCGGTGGGGCCTTGGCCCATTCATCACGCCGGCGGACTGGTGCGCACATATGAACAACAACTGAGGCATCGGCGACCTGCGAGGCTGAACCCAAATCCTAGACCCTTCAGCCCTGAAGCCCCACGCCCATCACACCCTCAAACCCTTAATTAAGCCCCCAGGGTTTAGGGTTAGGGTGTAGGGTTTAGGGTTTAGGGTTTAGGGTCTAGGGTCTAGGGTTTAGGGTTTAGGGTTTAGGGTTCAGAAGCCCTTTACCAAGTGGTCAAGTGTGCCCAGGTCCATCCAAGCAACCTCCAAGCGATCGCCATGTCCATCTTTGCAGCTGTCCCCCAGGCGCAGCTGCAAGGATTTAGGGTTTAGGGCTTAGGGCTTAGGGTTTAGGGTTTAGGGTTTAGGCTTAGGGTTTAGAGTCTAGGGTTCTTGCAAAGGGTATTTCGGTAGTTTGGGTTATTACACCACAAAGGTTTGGATATACGCCCCTAAACACCGGAAAGCCTAACCCCAAGCTGCCCTGAACAAGTTTGGAGGTTTAGGGTTTGCGGTTTAGGTTTTGCGGTTTGTGCTTTAGGTGTTACGGTTCTACTACTTCGTTCGCGGTGTTGTATCCGTATCCTGAATTATGAATTTGGCGGCCCTGGGTTTAGAAGAAGCTTTTTGTGTACTTGCCTAGCGAATGTTCACACTTCGTCCCAAGCCCTAAGCCTGAAACCCTAACCCTCACCTAAACCCTGAAGCCCAACCCTAACCCTAAACCCTAAACCCTAAACCCTAAACCCCAAACCCTAAACCCTAAACCCTAAACCCTCAGGGGCTGGCCCAACCTGAACAGTACGAGCCCCGGATCCTTGTCCCTGAGCCCAGAGCCCTAAGGAACCCTAAGCTCCAAGCCTTGCTATAGCTTCCCTAGGGTTGAGGGTTTAGGGTTTAGGGTTTAGGGTTTAGGGCTAGGGTTTAGGGTTGCAAGCCCAAAGGAAGATGTTTCTGTTCAGCTAAACTGTCGTGGTGCGAAGGGGGTAGTATAACTTACCCCCCCCTCGAAACAACGCAGCGCACACTCACACACAGACACCCGCACAAACGCACATGCACATGTCGTACATCATGTGTGAGAATCACGCTGTAAGTTATCTTGTTGTCTTTGGTTTCTCTTTCGTTTATCAGACAAAGGTTATTAAGAATGTACCCCTAAACCCTACACTTCAAAACCCTATACCCTAAACCCTACACCCTAAACCCTAGCCCTAAACCCTAATCCCTAATCCCTAAACCCTAAACCCTAAACTCCTCAGGCGCCTGCCGACCCCATCCTCGGTCTGGTGGGGCGCTTCAAGGCCTGCACGGCGCCCAACAAGGCCGGTTTAGGGTTCAGGGTTCAGGGTTTAGGGTTTGGGGTTTGGGGTTTAGGGTTTGGGGTTTAGGGTTTGTGGTTTGTGGTTTAGGGTTTAGGGTTTAGGGTTTAGGGCTTTGGGTATAGGGTTTAGGCTTTCGGGTTTATTCGGGGCGCGGCTCTGTGCTGCTGTCGGACTTATGGGTTCGTACGGTGCTTTGGACTCAATATTATGTTCACCTTAAGAATCCACCATTAAGGGGTCTTTTGGTCTAGAATTCCCTTTTCCTTGTGGTCTAACTCTCAGGCTTTACCATGTCATCCTAATAATACCACCTATCCTGGGCTAATAGTACGTTCATGAGGGTGTTACCGTGGGGATAGCGACCAACCTCTATAGGGTTATAAGGGTATATAAGGGGTCCCCTTTTAAGGGCCCATACGAAGGGACCATGGAACTAGCTTCAGAAACCCCCGAAACCACTGCACAGGTGAACTTGAGCGTCGGTGCCTACCGCACAGAGGACGCGAGGGGTAGGGTTTAGGGTTTAGGGTTTAGGGTTTAGGGTTTAGGGTTTAGGGTTTAGGGTTTAGGGGTTAGGGGTTAGGGGTTAGGGGTTAGGGGTTAGGGGTTTTGCTTTTCAAGGGTTCAGGGTTTCTGGTTTAGAGTGAGGGTTCAGAGTTTCACGGTTTCGGGTTTAGGGGTTTAAGGGTTTTGGGCTTTCAGGGTTTTGAGCTGAAGCGGCTTTTAGGCGTTGGGGCGCTATGTAGGAGCCTGAGCCCTAAATCGTTTCTAGTACAAGCCCCCGCTACATACACATTCTGATGAAGTAGAGCCGCAGGTTTGGGTTTGGAGTTTAGGGTTTGGGTTGGGATGTTCGCCCTTATACTAACAGTTCTTAAACGGGATTATAGTATCTCGAGTCCCGATGAAGGACTGATAGTATAAGGGGGCATCCCACGGTTTGGGCTTTGGGGGTTTGGAAGGGATCCAAAGCATGAGCCCCAAATTAAGGGCCCATACGTCGGATGCCCCTTAAAACCATAAAAGTAAACCCTGAACCTCCTCTGAAACCGTAAACCCCTAAACCCTAGCCCTAAACCCTAAACCCCTAAACCCTAGCCCTAAACCCTAAACCCCTAAACCCTAAACCCCTAAACCCTAAACCCTAAACCCTAAACCCTAAAAGCACCCCAAAAGGAGGGCAAGCCTTGGATCTTGCCTTCAGTGCATGCGGCAGAGAAGCTTGCGTCGGCCCGAGCGCTGCGTGTCAAACGGCAGTCTTTCCTCTGGGTTTTTTGGGGGGGTTTAGGGTTTAGAGTTTAGGGTTTAGGGTTTAAGGGTTTGGGGGGTTTGGGGGTTTGGGGGTTTGGGGGTTTAGGGACTCTTTGGTACCTGTAGGAGCTTTAAGAGTTTAGGGTTTGGGTGTTTTGGGGGGTAAGTTCTTGCACGGCTCAGGGTCTGGAGCTTTTGGTGTTTGGGTTGTTGAGGCTTTAGGCTTTAGAGGCTACACGGCTACGTACGTTCGATTGGAAACGAAAGTATGCAAGGCATCATTTACGGCTAGAGAACTAAGGCGCAGTCAGGCGGCCGCGACCGAACCGAATGATTCAGCCCTAAACCCCAACCCCAAACCCCAAACCCCAAACCCTAAACCCTAAACCCTCTCCCCTAGAATTTCAGCCTCCAAGCCGAATTCCTCAACCGCACAACCCGACATGCCCTTGCCCCCTCCAAAACCCCATAGACACCCTAAACCCTAAACCCTAAACCCCAAACCCCAAACCCCAAACCCCAAACCCCAAACCCTAAACCCCAAACCGACACGGAAGCTTCGTCGGATTCGCGTTTACTTGGGGGACTCAGTGGGTAGGGTGTATTCAGGAACTGAAGGAGGGATACTTAGAAAGGTTTAGGGGTTCAGGGGTTTAGGGTTTAGGGTTTAGGGCTTTAGGGCGTTAGGGCTTTAGGGCTTTAGGGCTTTAGGGCTTTAGGGCTTAGGGCTTTAGGGCTTTAGGGCTTTAGGGCTTTAGGGCTTTAGGGCTTTAGGGCTTTAGGGCTTTAGGGCTTTAGGGCTTTAGGGCTTTAGGGCTTTTTTGGGGATTAGTGGTTTAGGGGTTTTGGGGGTTTGAGCTTAGGGACCCTGATGGGGGACTCTTGGGGTTTCATGGTGGACTTGATAAGGTGTGCATGTGTTTTTTTCTCGGGTGGGCGCGCAGGAGGGGGGGGACTCAAATTTGCTACGCAATTAGCGAGGGTCAATGAAAAATATCTGAGCTGTTACGGAGAAGGAGTGTTGAATCTGATAGTAATCTGACTTCGTGGGAATCTCTTGGCTCTTGGATAAAGCAGCCCTACTGTAAACCCTAAACACTATGATCCACCCTAAACCCTCTTCTTGCACGTCCTGTGCCATGCTCCAATGACTCCTTTTCCTCTGCATAGGGTTGAGGGTTTGAAGGTCTGACCGAAGCTCGAACCGCGATCTGGCAGGGTTTACGGTGTAGGGTTTCGGGTTTAGGGTTTAGGATCCAGCCCCTGCATATCCAGGTCCTGGAGACCGCCACAGAGAAGGCCACTGGCACCGCAGGTTTACAGGTTTGCAGGGTGTCGGGCTTTTTGGCCAGTGATTCCAAGTCTGTTTATGGACTTCTCGTGGTAGCCTAAGCTCTGAAAAACGAGTTGTATGAGACCAAAAAATCTTAAAACAAATGGGCCCCATGACCTACATCAATCAGCTGAACAAGCCTCGCAGCTCGCCTTAGACCCTAAACCGTGGTTTGGCCCTAAGCCCTAAGCCCTAAACCCTAAACCCCAAATCCTTACCCCTTAACCCTAAACGCTAATGAGGGACAGGTGCGGGGGATCAACCTCCTCCGAGGCCCCAAGGTGAAGAGTTGCTTGTAATGTGCTTGGGGGGTGAACCACCCAAAACAGCAGACCCTGTGAACCCAGAAATGGGTACCCCAAGCTCCCCTAAACCCTAAACCCTAAACCCTAAACCCTAAACCCTAAACCCTAAACCCTAAACCCTAAACCCTAAACCCTAAACCCTAAACCCTAAACCCTAAACCCTATCGTGCCCTGACTTCCGAACCCTCAGCCGAGCACTGAACACTAGGGGGTTTGGAAAATCTGATCCCAAACCGGTCGCAGCTGAATTTTGAAAACATTAAGTCTCGTTTAGGGTTTAGGGTGGATAGCTTGCCTTTGTAAACATAGTTTTTAGAGTCTGATATAAGCTCCCATCTTGCTTCTCAGAGGATTGTACCAACAGCAGTGAACCTTAACCGAAACCCTTAGCCCCTAGCCCTTAACCCTTAAACCCGTACACCCTGAAACCCTTAAACCCTTAAACCCTTAACGCTTAACCCAAAGGAGTATCAGCCCATTGATGGCAAGCCTGAGCACAAGAGGCCCGTGCAAGAGCCGCTCGGCGAGGGCTTGTCAAAAAATTAATGAGCGGATATATATATATATATATATATACGCACACATATACAGGTGTATATTATATATGTTCTGTACTTATACATGTTACAAATGTATGTATATATATATATATATATAAATATATATATATATATATGTGTGTGTGTGTGCATACACATGCATATAGAAAGGTACATATACACATATATACATATACCTATATATATATATACATGTATATATATATATATATATAGGTAGATACATATATATATATATACACATACAGATACACACATACATACGCGCAGATGTAGAATTACATCTCGATGTGTTTGTAGATATGTGTGCGAGGTTAAGTTTAAATTATTTTATCACCAAAACCTCCCCTGAGACCCAAAGAAGTCGAAACCCTAAGCCCCATGGTGCTGGCTTGGGGCTGGAGAAGTCTGGAGAGTTGAGGGTTGGGGGGGGCCGTAGACCCTGAAGCGGCTCAGGCAGTTCCAGGTCTCTCCGTGCATTTCGGGGGTAGGGCTTAAGGATGTCGTCGAACCCAAATCCGCAAAGCCCTAAAACCCTAAATCCTGAGCGCGATTGGCTGCCATGCGCGCGTGGCGGCCCGGCTGGAGTACCTGCTGGATGTGATGGAGTGGGCGTCCTCCACTGCGCACGTTTGCGTGCTCACCTGGTGCGGCCGACTGCGGGCGAAGGCAACTTCGTTACCACGTCCGCAGCGTCCGTGATGAGCCTGCTGTGTGGCGAGATATTTCTCCGAAACCCGAAACCCTAACACCCTAAAACCTAAACCCAATTTGGGCACAAGGAGGCGTCCATTTAGCCCGCACGACTGTCAGTGCTGCCAGGCAGCACCTTTTGGTTGTCCGAGCTGCGTGCAGCTGGGGCGTTTCCGGAAGGCATCATCGATGACGCATCCGAGACCGTCGGTGACCAGGAAATTCTTGAACACCCTAAGGTTTAGGGTTTGATGTTTACATGGTGGTTTAAGGGCTTAGGGGCTTCAGGGTGTGAGGGTGTCATTATATGTATATAATAATAATCATAATAATAGTAATTATTATTGTTATTATTATTATAAATGATCATGCAATATCAATATATCAATAGGGTTAGGGTATCGGGTTTCGGGTGCAAGCCTTTTCGTGCAAATTGTCAGACCCTAGACCGGTTGCAGGGGGAAGTCCCCATCTGGATCTTTCGGACGGATTTAGGGTTTAGGATTTAGGGTTCAGGGTTCAGGGTTCAGGGTTTAGGATTCAGAACATCCCGAGGTTGATCTTCAGCAAGGAGCTCATCGACAGCTGCTTGCTCTGCATGTGAGAACCCTCTGAAACCCCTAAACTCCAACTGTCCAACCCTATAACCCTAAACCCTTATGGAACACTGCACGCTCCAAAAGGCCTGAGAACCGTACCAAGACTGAGCCCTGAACCCTGTTTGGTGTTTCGGGGCCCCACACCCCAAAGTCTTGGTTGAGCTCTTATGTTATAGACCCTACATACCAGGCATCCGCTAAACTAGGGAAGCTGGGTTGGCTTCCGATGATAACAAAAACTGAACCTAGCGTATTGGGACTATGGAGGGGGAACCCCTGACTTGCAAAGCCGCCCTAGAACCTAAAGCTAAAGCCCAGAAGCCCCGTAGCAGCAAGCCCTTAACCCTACAAACCTGACAGAGCCTTCAACACCTTCTTTTTGCGACCCAACCCCTACACAATTTCTCGCAAACCAAAAGCCCTAAAGCCTGAATGCCCTTCTAATGTGCCCCATGCGATCCGAAGATGCTGGCTCCCTAGCCTAAAGCTGCACCCTACAACCCTAGACCCTAAGCCCTAGAACCGTAAGTCCTACAACCCCTAAACCCTGAGAGGGGGGGTGTTTGGGGTGCGGGCGCCAGGGTTTAGTGCTCACCCAGAACCCCAAACCGCAAACCCCAAACCCCAAACCCCAAACCCCAAACCCCAAACCCTAAACCCTAAACCCTAAGCCATCCCAGGCGGCTGCTTGGCCACCGTGCAGGCCGCCACACTCAGCAGTTCTTGGGGTTCCTACAAAGTTCCCTAAACCCTAAGCCCTAAACCCTAAACCCTGTACAATGAAAAGACACTATACTCACCCTACATACCCTGCATACCCTAAATACCCTATATACCCTACATACCCTACATGCCCTCCATACCCTAAAGCCTACACCCTAAGCCTTATACCAATGTTCACCCTATACTTGCCATATACCCAAAGCCTAAACCCTAAACCTTATAAACCCAAAAGCCTAGAAACCCTACTCTTTCGGGTTTCGGGTGCAGGGTCCTCCCCTCCCCCCCACCCCCCGCGCCCTCTCCTCTCGTCAACCCACCCTTGGAGCCCCCAAGCCCGAAACTTGCAGGGTTTTGGGGTTGTTGGGTTTTGGGGTTTTTAGGGTCTTTTATGGGCTTTGGTGTTTTATGGGCTTTTGGGGTTTCGTGAGGGTTTTAGGGTTTTCGGGTTTTGGGGTTTTGGGGTTTTGAGGTTTTGGGGTTTTGGGGTTTTTGGGTTTGAGGGTTTTGGGGCTTGAGGGTTTTAGGCCTTTAGGGTTTAGGGTTTAGGAGGTCTTGGGGGGTTGGTGTTCCTGGTGGCAGGGCTTTGGGACTTGGGTTGTTCCCTAGGGTCCCTATATGAACATATTACCCCAAACCCTAAACCCTAAACCCTAAACCCTAAAGCCTAAACCCTATTCTTTGATGGAGGGCAGCCCTGGAGAGCCAAGGTTTCGGGTCCTTCTAAGGGTAGCTCTGTGGTCCCTTAATATGGTTTAGGGTTTAAGGTTTAGGGTTTAGGACCTTCTTTCAAGGGTTCTGAAGTGTGCGCCCTTGGGTTTTAGAGGGCTGTTCTTCTGGATGGTGGTGAAGGGAATGAGAGCTGACTCCAACGCGTGGGTGGAAGCGAAGCTGGGGGACGCGGCAACCATGCTCTGTGACGCCTAGAACCACCTGGAGAGCGTGATGGAAGGCTGGGAACGACCAGATGAGAACATGAGATCCACGGGCCAAGGGAAGGGGAATCGGAGCATTTGAGCCCGTAGGCCGTCGAACGTACGGCATTGGCAGACAGTCTAAGTTTTTGTTAGGGTTTTGGGGTTTTGGGTTTTTAGGGTTTTAGAAGGATTGAGGTTTTGGGTTGTTCAGGGAAGACTTCGCCAACTTTGAAAACCCCAAAGCCGACGAACGAATCCCGAAACTCCCCCCACCCTGAAAGCGCGGTTTCGGATCTGCGGGTTTTAGGGTTTAGGGTTCAGGGTTCTGGGTTTAGGGTCTAGGGTCTAGGGCTTAGGACTTACGGTTTAGGGATTGATTCGGGTTGCTGGGCTCTGAAGCTGATCCCTCCCAACCGGCTTCGCAAACACCAATCCGCAAGCGCGAGTCCCTAAACCCTAAATGCTAAACCCCAAACCCTAAGCCCCAAACCCCAAACCTTATCCCCAAACCCTAGACCCTAAACCCTAGACCCTAAACCCTAAACCCTAAACCCTGAGCCCGAAGCGTCACTGAGGCCTTGTCCGGCACTGGCTCCCTGCAGATGATCGCCCAGTTCATGAAGTTCATGGGTGTTACCAAGGCCTTTGTTTAGGGCTTAGCGGGTTTGGGGCCAAGGGTTTAGGGTTTAGGGTTTAGGGTTTAGGGTTACGGTTTAGGTTTTCGGGGTTGTCGGGGTTTCAGGGGGTTTAGGGTGTTCAGGGTTTAGGGGGGTTATGTCGGGGTTACAGGGCTTAGGGTGTCGGTCTGGGGATGGGGGTCGAGAGGGTTGTCTGTGTTGGGTGTGGAGTGGATAGTTGGGGGTCCACCCCCAAACCCTTTTCAATTTTCAGAGAGAGCTCTCTCGCCCTCTCTTCTCTTTCCTCTCTCTCTTTCTCTCTGTCTCTCTCTCTCTCTCTCTCTCTCTCTTTTCCTTCTTCTCTGTCAACGATATTTTTTTGCTCATCATACTGCCCCCCCCCCCCCCCCACCAACGATATGCGAATGACCACGGCGAGGTTCTCGCACAATTGGCGAGTCAAGAGTGCTTTTCAAGTCCGTTTCCGAGATCCCCCCCTTCTTCGACAACAATGTTTCGGAGGGGGTGCTCTCTGCTTGTGTGAGCTTCTGAGCTGCGTCGTTCACTATGGCCACATGACAAGCGGACACTACAGAGCATTTGGAAGCTTGACTGCTGCGATGATAAATCCTTTACCCCGAAGCCTGAGCCCTAAAACCTGAAAACCCTGGAGCCCTAAACCCCTAAACCCCTAAACCCCTAAACCCCTAAACCCCTAAACCCCTAAACCCCTAAACCCCTAAACCCCTAAACCCCTAAACCCCTAAACCCCTAGACCCTAAACCCCCAAACCCTAAACCCTAAACCCTAAACAACCTTAAAACCCTGGAGCCCTAAAACCCTAAACATTCTAGAAGGCTTCAGGGCTAAACTCCCAGCTTTTGAGGGTTTGGGTTTTGGGTTTAGGGTTGCAAGGGACATCGGGGGGGCGGTCTAGGACCGCTTTGGGACTGCTCAGGAACATGGGGTTTAAAGTTTCTATGCTGTTTAGGGTTTGGTGTTTGGGGTTTCGGGTTTAGGGGCACACGGTTTAGACGAGTCCCTGACGTAAAAGCTGTGTAAAGATTAGAAGAGGTGTCGGGTTTAGGGTTGCGGTTTTGGGCTCCAAACCCCTAAACCCCTCAATTGTAAACCCCTAACCCCTCCTCCCCTCCCCCCACCCTCTGAAAAAAGCCTGAAGCCGTTGGGTGCTCAGCTTGTTAGGTTCAGGGTTTGGGGTTTAGGGTTTGGGGTTTAGGGTTTAGGGTTTAGGGTTTAGAGGGTTTAGAGGGTTTAGGGTTTAGGGAACTGGCCGAGTGAGCATCCCCTTGACTCTAAACCGTGAGCCCTGCAACCACCTTGAGGGTTTGGGGTTTAGGGTTCAGGGTTCAGGAATCAGGGTTTAGGGTTTAGGGTTAGGGTTTAGGGTTTAGGGTTTAGGGTTTAGAGTTTAGGGTTTAGGGTTTAGGGTTTAGGGTTTAGGGTTTAGGGTTTAGGGTTTAGGGTCTAGGGTTTAGGGTCTAGGGTTTAGGGTTTAGGGTTTAGGGTTTAGGGTTTCGGGTTTAGGGTTTAGGGTTTAGGGTTGAAGGCCTCAGTCCCTCAAGAGGTCTGGGGTCCGGATCCCACCTGGGGCAACCACCCGAAGATCTTCGGGCGCGCGGGGCTTGAGTATGATGCCCGGCCTGTCGGATTGGGGTTTGGGGTTTAGGGTTTAGGTTTTAGGGTTACAACCGAATGTAAGGGTCGGAATGAGTACTACTCATGGTATTCTTTTATGGCCCCGAAAATATTAGTCTCATAGTGAACCCCAAAACCCTGTTCTAATTATTCAGGCCTCGATATTAAGCCCTAAACCCTGACACGAAACCCTCAACCCTAAACTCGAAACCTTAGGCCTAACCCTTCAATGCGGTAGTGCTTGCACAGTTGTTTGGTTTAGGATTCCGCCATTGAACTTCCCTAAGCCCTAAACTTGAAACCCCCTAAACGCTGAACTCTCAACTTTTCAACGCGCTTGGGGCACTGGTTGGTTTACGCTTCCGGGTGCGGGCCCCTAAACCCCCTAAACCCCCTAAACCCCCTAAACCCCCTAAACCCCCTAAACCCCCTAAACCCCCTAAACCCCCTAAACCCCCTAAACCCCCTAAACCCTAAACCCTAACTCGAGCTCGAGCACCAACTTTCAAACCTCAGCCCCGTCCCCTGAACCAGCGAGGACGAATCAAGGCCTGCAGCACAGCTCTCCAACAGTCAGCTTTGAGCATCCCTTAAGCTGCCTCCTTAAACAAACCGAAGCCTACGGTTTGGGGTTTAGGGTTTAGGGTTTAGGTTTTGGGGGTTTAGGGTTTAGGGTGTAGGTTTTGGGGGTTTAGGGTTTAGAGTTTAGGGTTTAGGGTTCAGGGTTTAGGGTTTAGGCCTAAACCCTAAACCCTATATAACCTTAAACCTTAAACCCAGGACAAGTACCCGTACTGGCACCAAGAGACGCGATCCCTGGATTTCGCCGGGATGATGGAGGGTATCAGCAAGATGCAGGAGTGAAGCCCTAAACCCTAAACCCTAAACCCTAAGCCTGGAACTCCTGAACTCTTTAGGGCCTTTAGGGTTTAGGGCTTAGGCCATGAAGGTAGGAACTGCTCTACCCTTTAGGGTTTAGGGTTTAGGGTTTAGGGTTTAGGGTTTAGGGTTTGGGGTTCAAGGTTTGGGGTTCAAGGTTTAGGCTGCGTAGTTTGGAGTTTTGGCGGGTGTTAAGATAGTTTTAGTGTTTCAGGGTTCAAGCTGTGCGGTGTAGCTTTTAGGTCTACTGCCATGGGGGTTTTGCGCCTTGTTGTGTTTTTCCCCACCGTCAGTGTGGGGCTTTTAGATTTCAAACCAAACTTTTCGCGTCGCGCGGTCGTCTCCTCGCCGATCACCTGTATCTCACCCCGGAGTGTCCCCAGAGTGGTGCTCAGCTCGAGAGTATTCCCAAAGTGTCCCTGGAGTGCCCCCCGGAGTGTCCTAAACCCTAAACCCTAAACCCTAAACCCTAAACCCCAAAGTGAGTTCGCAGATTTCTTGCCTGCTGTGTGGGGGGTATTTGTTTCTAGTCTCCAGGTGCATGCCCTCCTTTGCTCGAAAATCGTCCTGCGTCTTCCCACCCTTGGTAGCCCAGTGGTACCCTTTTGGGGGTTTAGGGTTTAGGGTTTAGGGTTTAGGGTTTAGGGTTTAGGGTTTAGAGTTCAGGGTTCAGGGTTCAGGGTTCAGGGTTTAGGGTAGCCCAGTACCCTTTACCCTTTTTTGGTTCTGGGTTCCCTTATAAAGTAGCCAACCCAAAAAAGGGTGCCCTTATTATGATATGACGTAGGGCATATATTTCTTGTATCCCCAAAAGGACACCCCCAATATATACACACACCAATATTAAACGGGAACCTTATATACACTCACCAATACAGTAATATAAACCCTGCTTCATATGGTTACTGGGCTGCCAAGCACCTCTAGAGCCACCTCCGACATAAGGCATAGCGCGGCTGAGAATCTAAAGGTAGCTCCATGGTCCCTTAAGGTTCAAGGCTATGCCAAAAAAACTAACCGTAGGCCAACCCTAAACCGTGCGCGGTAACCCTAACCCCTAACCCCTAACCCCTAACCCCTAACCCCTAACCCCTAACCCCTAACCCCTAACCCCTAAACCCTAAACCCCTAAACCCTAAACCCTAAACCCTAAACCCTAAACCCTAAACCCTAAACCCTAACCCGCACAGGGACTCGACTTCAAAAAACGGCCTGCCCCACGCTGCTAGGTTTCGGACCCTTCGGGATAAACCGCAGGGGCTTCGTTTTCATTTTTCCCTAGGGTAGTGACATGGTCCCTGAATAAAGGCTCCTAATTAGCGAACCCTTCCGTGCCCCTTATATATCCTCCAAAACATACTCCAGAACCCTTTACTTCAGGTTCTGTGGTTCAGGGTTCAGGGTTCGGGTTTAGGGTTTCGACCCCAAATCCTGTACACCCTGAATCATGGTGTCTGGGAGCAGTCTGGGACCATGGCTTGATATGGGGTTCAGGCTCGGGTGTATCTCTGTGCCAGGAGGGCGATTGCATCCTGCTGCACGCCCCTCGCTCTTGCAATGATGGTTTCGAGCCTGCTGTGCTATTCTTTCGTTGTACCCCCCAAATCCTAAACCCCAACCCTGAATCCTAACCCCAAAACCCTAAAACTTAAGCCCTAATTCCTAAGCCTAAGGCGTAGCGTTCGTGTCGAACTGGACATCTTTAGGATGGCATCTATTGAGCGCCAGGGGCATCAACTCCCAAAGACGCTGGAAATACTGAGCTAGACCCTGCCCGGGTTCTTTGGTAGATTTAGGGCCAGGCTTTAGGGTTTGGGGTTTGGGGTTTAGGGTTTAGGGCTACTTGGAGGTTCATGGTACTCAATCACAGAAAACAGTTGTACTGATAACCCAATTATGGCCACAGCAGGGCACTTAAAGGGCTTGCAAGTGGGTTATAAGCACAGTTATAATTGGGTTATAAGTACCATGAACCTCCAAGTAACTGGCTAGGTAGGCTTGTGGGACATGTATATTGTCCCTTATAGGGTTTAAGAGGATCATATTCAACATATTTTCTGAGTGTTTCAAGGGACATCCTAGCTGGATATACAAGTGTGACTGATACAGCTATCCTCGCCATAGCCTTGCCTGTTGTACGTAATAGAATTGCAACGAACTGGGCGTGAAACTTCAAGTAAGCCCTTACAGCCTAAACCCAAAGGGCAATGAAGGGCTGAGTGAGGGTTCAGGCCTTGAGAGAGGGTTTAGGGAGCTTAAGCCCCTGGAGCCATAAACCCTCAATTTTGCCCTAAACCTTTCACTTCTGCCTTAAACCCCAAAGGCCGTTACACTTGAGGTGTCTGTCTGGCTGTGCTTAAGAAATTCCTTTTGGGGGGATTGTCGGACGCCTAATTCTAGGGACAGCCGGACTCCACAAAGCCGCCCTGTCTAGACCCTCCCCTGTAGTTGTTTTTCTGTTTAGGGTTTTGGGTTTTGGGTTGGGGCATACCAGACTTGAACACACTTTTGAATAACAACAAAGATACCAGACCCAAGACTCACCTAGGAATAGAAAGAGGCACCTTTTTGGCTTAAAGCGGCCTATAAGAATCCTAACAAAGGAAACCAGGGCCTGCTCGGGACCTAACCCCCCCCCCCCCCCCCCCCGCCCCCGCTCGCCCCCCTTGACCCGAGCAAGAAACGGGGTCCAGGGTGTAGAGTCCAGGCAAGGCCCTAGAAAGCCAAACTGCAAGCAGGATCTGAAGCTGTTGTGGCTTATACTTCACCTTAGGTCCCCCCCACACAGTCAGGGTTCAGGTTCTCGTAGCACGAGTTTCTTCAAGACAGACCATCGCAAGCCACTATGATTGCACGGAGGGCCTAATCATCCTAATCCTAATCCAAGTTCAGGTATATACTGCTAGGGTTTAGGTTTCGTGGCGGCCCTGTATCCTGAACAACACACCCCTGCAACTCCTTCAGGCCGTGGCGCACAACCCAACTGGCGTGGACCCCACGCCCGCGCAGTGGCAGCAGATCGTGGCTGCCGTCAAAGAGCGAAGCTCTTCCTGCAGGACCCTGAACCCTAGACCCTGAGCCTTCTCAACCCTTACCCCTAGTTAAACCTTGAACCCTGAACCTTCCAAACCCTAAACCCTAAAAGCCCAATCTAGGACCCATTTGCCAGTGATGTTTGCCTTAAGTGCTTAAGTTCCCTTTGAAGCCCCAACCTTGAACTCCAGGGTTTAGGGTTTAGGTTGAGAGTTTAGGGTTTAGGGTTTAGGGTTTAGGGTTTAGGGTTTAGGGTTTAGCGCTTAGGGCTTAGGGCTTAGGGCTTAGGGCTTAGGGCTTAGGGTTTAGGGCCGAGCCTTTTAACCCTCAGCAACCCCTAAACTGCAGATGACCCTGGTAACGGCAGACTTGACGAGACGGGTCGAATCTGATGCAGAACATACTCTAGGGGCGAGGATTTGGGGTTTAGGGTTTCAGGGTTTAGGGTTTCAGTTTTTTTTTTTCTTCCGGGTTTAGGGTTTAGGGAATACACCGTGCAGGGTTGAGGATTACCCAACCTGCAATTCCCCTCCACCACCACACATGGCGCTTGGTCCCAGCATTGCTGAGCTTGGGGGCGGCCGCTTGTTGCATGCGGTCTAGGGGTTCAGGGTTTCGGGTTTAGCGTTCTCTGCCCTCAAGCCTAAACCCTGAAACCTAAAGCTTAGGCCGAACCTAGGTCGTATAGGAAATCCTTGGGTGCTTCCCAAAAAAAGGGGTAGCCTTAAATATGCCTCCCAACTTTATGTACTTCCCAGTGTTATAATCCTCAGGAACCCCGGAAAGAGAACCCGCATTTTGTCCCAAACCCTAAACCCTAAATCCTAAACCCTAAACCCTAACCCCTAAACCCTAAACCCTAAACCCCTGAACCTCTGAACCCCTGAACCCCTAACAACTTGAACCCTGAACACTAAACCCTACCAACAAACCCTAATTCATTAATACCCAACCTGAGGGCACCAGCACCATCTGAGGAAAGCTCGTTCCTCTGCTGGACAACGCGTACCAGGGCTACGCCAGCGGCGATTTGGCAGCTTGGCCGCGGAGTTTGGGATTCTTAGGGTTTTGGTTGGGCTTTAGGATGTTGGATTAAGGGTTTTTGGGCCTGCGGTGTTCGTTCTAGGGGTTTGGGATTTAGGGTGATTGGGTTTAGGGTGTTTGGGTGAATGTGTCGGGTGCAGGGGTTTAGGAGTTCGGGGTTTCTTTGCTTCCGAGCGTGTGATGGGGCATGGTAATCAGAGGAGCCAAAAAGTACCTCGTGGGTCAGCTTACCATAATCCTGGCTTCCTCAGATCCAACCCCAAGGTAGCAGGAATCCTAAACCCCTAAACCCCTGGGCCCCGAGGGCCCTCAACGCTTCAACCCCAAGCACTAAACCCCGTAAACCTCTAGCCCTAAACCCTAACCCGAAACCCTAAACCCTAAACCCTAACCTCTGAACCCTAAACCCCAAACCCTAAAACCTTAAACCCTAAACCCTAGCCCTAAACCCTAAACCCTAAACCCCAAACCCTAAAACCTTAAACCCTAAACCCTAAACCCTAACCTCTGAACCCTAAACCCCAAACCCTAAAACCTTAAACCCTAAACCCTAAACCCTAAACCCTAAACCCTAAACCCTAAACCCTAACCTCTGAACCCTAAACCCTAAACCCTAAACCCTAACCTCTGAACCCCAAACCCTAAAACCTTAAACCCTAAACCCTAAACCCTAGCCTCTGAACCCTAAACCCCAAACCCTAAAACCTTAAACCCTAAACCCTAAACCCTAGCCCTAAGCCCTAAACCCTAAACCCTAAACCCTAAACCCTAAACCCTGAACCCTGAACCCTAAACCCTAACCTCTGAACCCTAAACCCTACAACCCTAAACCCTAAACCCTAAACCCTAAACCCTAAACCCTAAACCCTAAACCCTAAACCCTAAACCCTAAACCCTAAACCCTAAACCCTAAACCCTAAACCCTAGCCCTAAACCCTAAACCCCCCCCCTCCTTGGCGGCAGGCCAAGGATGGCTACGCTCAGCAGCTGCGCCCGGGCCGGCACTTTTTGTTTAGGGTTTAAGGGTTAGGGGTTTAGGATTTAGGGTTTAGGGTTTAGGGTTTATTTCGGATTTGGGGTGTGGGGTTTCGCTCCTGAGGGGTGCTTGGGGCCTCACCTGAGATGCCCACATCTCCAAACACCTGTTCGTTTTGGAGTCCCTTCCAAAAAGGAACCCCAGACCCTTAAACCCCACCCTAAACCCTAGACTCTGAACCCCAAAGCTAAAATCCAAAAAGTAAACTATAGACAACGTGGTCTAAGGTGGGGGTTGACCACCCGAAGTAACTCTGAGTCCTGAACCCTTTCCTTGGAGAGCTTCAAGTTTTGGAGTACGTGTTCGATTGGGTCATAAACCTTGCTAAGCTTCCATGTTTTCCAAGTTTTGGAGAACTCATGTTAGAGGAGGGTCATAAAGCTAACTAAAGTTCGAAGCTCCTATAGGCCCTATACCCTAAACCCCAAACCCTAAACCCCTAAACCCTAAGCGCTAAACCCTAAACCCTAAGCCCTAAGCCCTGAACTGTATTGGGAGAAGCCAAAGTGGCTGGCTGGCCAAGGTTCGCCGAGTCTGGCATGGAGTACTTCATTGCACCCCGTTCGCGCCATGTGTTTGTACACATTTACATGGGTTTAGGGTTTAGGGTTTAGGGTTTAGGGTTTAGGGTTTAGGGTTTAGGGTTTAGGGGGGGAGGGGGGTTGCAAGAAGAAATAGGGGACCCCGAATTTAAACCCCCGAATGGGAGGATTCCTTTATAAACAGGACCCCAATAAGGGACCCCCAATCTCAAAAACCGCAATATGTGTGTGTACATATATATATATATACATGTGTGTGGATATACATATGTATATATATATATATATGTGCATAGGCTATCGATCGTCCTTCTCAATCGTTTATGCTTTTGGTTGTGTACAACTCTGTGTATGGTACCCCTCCCAGTGACCTGCCCAAATGGTAGGTAGCTGAGAGCGGAGTGGGGGGGGATACTTGTACATTTGTAGTCATATTTAGCTCAGGGTTCATCCTGTTTATAGAGGCACTCGCCCTTTGTTGCCCTGAACCCTGAACCCTAAACCCTAAACCCGACTTTCGGAAACCCGAAGGCTTGGCTCCATGACTGACTGAGGCCCAGTCGTTTGCCAAGAACTTTGGCCTCTACGGAGCCCTGGCCCTGTAGCCGGAGAGCTGCTGAGTTTAGGGTTTCGGGTTTGGGGTTTCGGGTTTAGGGTTTCGGGTTTAGGGTTTAGGGTTTAGGGTTTAAGGTTTAGGGGTTTAGAGGTTCAGGGGTCTAGGGGTCTAGGGGTCTAGGGGTCTAGGGGTCTAGCGGTCTAGCGGTCTAGGGGTCTGGGGGTCCAGGGGTCTAGGGGTTTAGGGGTTTAGGGGTTTAGGGGTTTAGGGGTTTAGGGGTTTAGGCAGCAAAATGCCCCCGAGAAGTCTTCAAACACCTGGACGGGCTTTGGGGATTGCGATCTCCCACCCACCCAGGCTGCACCCACCCACTGAGTTGCTGTACATACAGCTTAGAATGAGGGAGGGGAGCAGGGAAACCTAGTGGCAGTGGCTTGCCTAATCGGCGTGCAGTAGTCTTGGCTTCATAGGATGGGCGAGAGGTTGCAGACGCTAGAACGGAAGGAGGGTGATGATTGAGTACCCACCTACCCTGGAACAGCCCATAGAGACCAATTGAAATCAGACGCTCTGCAGCAGGGCGTTGAACTTGGTCATGCCCGAGAAAATGGAGCCTAAAAAGCTGCCACTGAAAGTGTTTGACCCTCAGCCCTGAACATGTTAAGGGCTTGGGTTTATGGCTTAGGGCAGGCTAGCACCTTCAACCTTAAATGCAACCCTAAAACCCTAGCCCTAAACCCTATAAACCCTAACCCCCCCCGCCCCCCCCCTAAACCCTAAACCCTCACAAGCGTTGCACCCTAAACCCTCAACCCTCGACCCTCAACCCTAAACCCTAAACCCTAAACCCAAGGAGAGCGCATCGGCTACATCCATGTCCGCTGTGCTACCAAAGACGCCGCCGACGCTGTGCTCGTCGGACGCACGATTGTGGTTGCTCAACCCCGAACCCTGAAACGAAATTTCAGGGTTTAGGGCGGTTTAGGGTTTAGGTTTGGGGGTTCAGGGTTTAGTTATTAAGTGCTTTGAAGAAGTAGGGAGTGTGGCACAAGGGAATCACGGGCGCATGCTGGTGCGCTGTTGTTGCGCTGTTGTTCACCTATATAACCCCAAGCCCACCAACACCCGAATCCTACTGGTTCTTAGGGGAAGGTTGTTTAGGGCTTCTTAGTGGTATACTCCCTCAAAGGGTAATGTAGGAGGATAAACGGCACCGAACTCCCTTTGACGAACTTGCCCCACACCCTAAGTTTGGGATCCTCTTGAAGCCAAACCCTAAACCCTAAGCCCAGAACACAAGCCCACTCCACGACAAGGCTCTCACAGCTGAAGATCGTCGTGAGACAGGCCCCCGGCCTAAAGGGGCGGAAAGTGGGGTTTAGGGTTTACCTAAACCTAAACCCCTAATTTTTGGGGCTAGGATTTGGAGTCTGAAGTCTTCTTGCCTTTGGCTTTGGAAGGTGTCGACCCTCCTGATTCTTGAGACATGAGGGTACGGTCCTGGAAGAGTAATACAGGAGCCTCCAGAATCACCAACGGTATTTTCAGAGATTTCCAGTATAAACTGCCCAAAATACCCAAAGCCATTAGATAGGCCCCTAGATTAATTGTTTAAGGCTTTGCAGGGTTAACGTCCAACTCCATCCTACCCTCCCAAAAAGAGGGCCAATGACAGCTACGGGCAATTTAAACCCGAAACCCTAAACCTTAAACCCTTAAACCTGAAACACTCCTTAAACCCTAAACTCTACACCCTAAACTCTAAACCCCAAACCCCAAACCCTAAACCCTAAACCCTAAACGTCCCGGCCATGGGAGCCACTTCTGCCTCCGGTGCCTGAGATGCCAAGCCCGGGAGCAGAACTGGAGCGGCCGGCATTCAGTGACGTGGTGTCCTTTGTGAGGCTCCTTCCCACCTCCTTCCTCTTCCACGCGCGACTCGGCGCAACAACGTGGCCACATACCCTTGCCACACATGCCTTGCGTGCGTGGACCGCCTAAGACGCGGACGTGACTGGTATGTATTTGGTGGTGTTTGACTTGTTTGCTGATCGCTGGACATTGTTGCTTGTGGTTGGTGATGATCCGAAGCGCTCTCAGGAGCCTTTTCTGCCAAAACCGTGTTCCTCGCGAGGACAACCCTAGTCCCTAAACCCTAAACCCTAAACCCTAAACCCTAAAACCCTAAACCCCGTAAACCCTATACGGGGGGCAACCGAAGGAGGACAGGGAACAAAACTGTCAGCCCCAACAGAAGCCCTTGATTCCCCTGGAACAACCGAAGACAAAACCCAAAGCACAACCAAACACACCTTTTCCGTAGGGCGCATTGCCCACGTTTCTTGAGCCAAAAATATCCGGGTTCATTGACCCCTTCAACTCTCATCACCAACTCTTTTCTACAATACCAGTTGCAGCTCCGCACTCCCCCTGTCCTAGGATTTCCTAGGACACATTGGAGATGCCGTTCTTTGGCCAAAAACCGCCATTTAGGCAGCAGCCAGCTGCTTGAAATGCACATTATGGTTTAACGTCATCCAGGACGAACCTTCAGCTCATTGGCTGAATCCTTTACCATTGAGGATTTCTTCACCTCGTACTTGGAAAATTCACGTTCCAGCGGCCCGTTCCTCACCAAGGAACTCAGCATTCACCACCCAGCCATCCTTGAGGCAATGCTTACAAAGCGTCTTAGCCCTGGGCTGTGAATATCGCAGAACATCACAGTCACTGCTTGCGTGCATACAGTTCCCACCCACTGTTGTATACAAAGTGGCACTCGCAGGAATAACCACCGCTTTCTTGATCCACAGCCATTTATACAGCCGTCGAAAGAGGCACCATGCCAGTTCCCAGAGTATAATTGCTGCCACCAAATACGCAACAAGGTCTGAATTGTTGACAACCATTTCAATACCTTGAGCCAGAACCATCACCGTAGACGTGTTGGCGACCTTGCACACCCCTTCTTCTGAGCAAAAGAATCCAGCCGTGGACACTTCTTCGCCACCAGTTGCCATCCCTTGCAGAGATGCAGCCACCATCATGACCGCCATTGCAAGCGAGGCTTTTTTCAAGTCAGTTCCTTGAACCAACAGTCTGAGACCCCAAAGTGCCTTTTGCTTTGCGTACACCTGTCCACTCATTAACTTAGTCAACAGGTCAGCGATCATATACTCACCGCGAAGATGCGCTATCACCATATAACCACGGTCCACCAGAGACCTGACACCGGCTGCTCGAATTCTCAGGTGTCTTGTCCTCCAGCTTCCAGCAGGATATTGAATGATCGAGCACGTTGAAACCGAATCTGTATACAGCACTTTTTGCAGCGATTCTTCACCTGTTCCAACCAAAGCGGCAATTATAGGGGTGCACGACTGAATCATCGTTGCTCCCTCTATGGACGCATGTAATTCAGCTTCAGCTGTACTTAAAGCCACCGTTGATTGTCTTTGTGTTGCCCACATCACTGGACAGTCACCCCACACCACCACCGCTCCTGAGTGGCTCTTTTCGTTTTCACCTGCTGCAAAGCTGGCATCCGCGTAGGACTCCACCACCTTAACGCCTCGTCCATAACGCAACACCTCATTTCTTTCTTTTTCGCATGTTGCGATTGCTCCGAACGTCAAGCCTAACGTTGGAGTTGCAGCAAGGTATCGGAAAACCTCCTCAGCCTTTTTAACCACAAATCGCGGCCTTCGGGATGTCCACAAAGACAACTGGCTCGTGCAGAACGCCAAATCAGGTCGAGTTTTGATTGCCACCCAGAGGAACTCCCCTACGGCACCTTGAGCCGCTCGCAAGGAAGGAATATCCACCTCCTCTTCTTCACCTGGAGTTTCTTTCACCATTGGCAGGTTACTCCCTTTTCCAGTTTCATCGATCTGATACCCTCGTCGGTTCAGCAAATCTCTCACAAAGTCCTCCTGGTTGAGAAAGAAGCTGCCATTTCGATACCAGATTTGGACACCCAAAAACTTCAGGAATCCATCACCGCAGCCTGGACCACAGAACTCGGGTTCAGAAGTTTTCCACTCCTTCCTAATCTGTTCCAAGGCCTCCCGGAGCACTGTCATAGTCCCAGCCATCAAAAAATCATCCACGTAAAGACCCATTGTCCCTACCAACTTGCTTGCACCTTCCGGCTTTTCTTGTGCCATAATAAGGAACAGACTTGGGTCTGCATTGGACCTCTGAAAGCTCATTGCTTGTCCATCCTTTGACACCCAAGACATACCTTGAAGACGTTGGTCTCGCCACTCCACCCATGCTGCAGGACTTTCGGCCAAACCGTACAAGGCCTTTCTCACAATCCACCGCTCCTCCTTTGTGCAAAGACCCAATTTCACCGCCGCCCTTGGGGGCTGCACCACCACCAAACGCCCTTCTCTTTGCGCCCTATTCATCGGCGCCGTCAGAAAAGCTTTGGAAATGTCTAAGCCAGCGATGATCCATACCATATATGCTGCGTGCCTCACTTGACACCTGAATGTAGTTGAATCTAAGCCTGGAGCGTACAGCGAGTGACGACTGAGTGACCTCGGCCCTTCATATTCTGTAGCTGCCGTTGACGAAATGAAGTTTCCACATGCACAGATACGGGCACGTCGCCTCCCTGTCCCTTGCTTCCGGGTAAACACCACCAGACTGGGAACGTACTCAATCACCGGTGCATTAGGCTCTTCCGCCAATTTGTCCAGCTTTTCTTGAGTTGTTGGTTCCACCACCTCCAACTCTTTCACCAAAGACGTCACCTCGTCTGACAATGATTCCCTCCACTTTTCCAGTTCTTGCATGGCTTCTTGTGTAGGGATTGTTTTTGTTTGCAGGAACTCAACCTCCTCCGCTGCCTCAAGCGCGGTATTTTCTTGTACCATTTGCTGAACTTGAGCTGCTTTGACCAAAAACTTCGATAGCTGTTCCTCAGCCCTTTTTGCTTTAACCAGCCATTCTCTAGTCTCTGATCCTTTTTCTTCACTCGACTCATTGGCCGATCCATGGAACTCGTCCAAGATGCAACATTCCTGTTCAGCAATTAGGCGTCGAATACTCAAATGCTCTTCTAGAGCCCATTGATGCGCTTCGAACACAGCGTAGTCGACTTCTTCTGCAAGGTCGTCCAGCGAGGTCTCTTTCAACGTCATTTTTAACCACTTCCTTTTTTCACCTTCTTCAGCCTGTGGTTCCGGAAGAGGAAACTTGCATTGGAGAAGATAGCACCTATCCTTGTAGCTCAAACGCTCCATAAAAACAGGTGTGTACCCTGTCAAGGATACCCTGTTCCCTTTCCAAGGCATAGGACCATGCAGCTTTCTCGGAAAGAACGACATGAAGTTCCAGTGGATATCCACCAATTTTCCAGGTAAGACTTTCTTCCCATAGGATTGCTCCACCACTTCAGCTCCTTCCTCTAAGACCTTTTCATCCTCAACCCACAGCTGACCATCTTTATAGTCACCAAAGCCACACACATAATTGCAGCAATGCTTTTCATTGTGACTATCCCTATGCAATGACACCGGAGCATTGCATGAGATCTGAAGAGCAAAAAATTTGGCTTCAGGATTGTGGTGCCTCACGAATGATGCCAAATAACGACATAGCCATGGTCTTCGATGAGTCTCTTTTGTGATACCACACACTCCGCCATGAGTATAGTGGCCCAACACCAGAGCTCGCGTACTTGCGCACCAATTGTTGATACCACCTCTTCGATTCACCCTCTTTGGGTATACAATCCCTTCCAAAAGCTCCTCGCAGTCCACGTAATCATACATAGACCTTTCATACATTGACTTGGCTTTTTGCTCTTCTTTTTCCAACTGTGTTCCATCCCCAGCAGTCTCACTTTTGCAGACCAAATAAGCATTTTCATGAGGAGAACAGCAAGTCGGCCAATACTCATCACCAGGAACATTGTCCTCAACATCTGCATTTTCTTCCAGCTCCCCCAGACCCTGCATGTCATCCTCGAAAATTTCTAAGGGCGGACTCTCCCCCCGCTTGCGAAGCAAGCGCAAGGAGCCCACATGACCACGCAGTGAAGAGGCCGGGCTTTTTCCATCAACCGATGGCGAACTGGAGGATCGCGAGGCGGAGGTAAAGGAGGTCCTTCCTCATCAGCAAACCGAAGCGCCGGTTTTTTCCCCTTGAGACGATGCTCTGGAGGAGAAGGCTCCTGTTCTTCTACCACCCCTTCCAGCTCCAATTCAGGCGGTTCCTTTATATTGGAAAAAATCGTAGTGCAGGGAAATAACACCAGTTCATCCGGATCTTTTGCAGTCCCTTGAGCTTCCACCCAATAACCACCAGGTAGGTCATCGCATGGACCCAAAAGAAGCGCAGGCTGCGTACGATCGACCCATTGCCGACCTTTCTTTGTTCCATCCGGACCCAGCAACTCCCACGGACGACGTTTGACTTGAATCTGAGCACCAAAAGGAAGCAATGCTTTAGGATTTAACCCCAACTCCCTTTCAGCTTTCTGCCACCGTAACATTGACCAATGGCGAGCAGCCAGTGCCCAGTACGCCGGCCCGAGTCGCGCCTCCTTTAAGAGCGACCTGACACCACGTTTGAATAAACCCACACATGCTTCAGCGCGCCCATTTGTTTGCGGGACTCCAGGATCACCAGTGGTCCTATATATCAGACGAGTTTCACAAAAGGACCGGAAGCGTGCATTGACAAACTCCCCCGCTCGATCTGAGTGGATTCTCAACACCGGATACCCATGTCTCTGCAAGCGCACCATCATCCTTTGAACTGCCGACAAAACAGTTGTTTGCTGTTTATCCACAATCGGCTCCACCATAACGAAGTTGATCATACGGACAGGTTGGGTCAAGTGGTCCTTCAGTTCCTTCCAGGATTTCTCAGAAGCTTGAATTTTCAACACCTCCGCCTCCAGAACTGGCGCAGGTTCCACCGGTGCAGAGCCTTCCTCCTCGAAGTTCGCGACTGCATCGCCTAACCATTCTCCAACACCAGCACCTTCATCTGCCACGTGATCTTCCACCTCATCCGCATCTTCCTCCTTTTCTGGAGGGCGACCCACATTGGGATCCAACATTGGAAATTGATACACACCAATAACAGCGTGTCGTGGCTTCTGCTGGTGAGCATCCTTCGAACACTTGTATGGACCCGCTAAGTCCAATGATAAAGTGTAAGCATCCCCATGCTTTCGCCTCAAATGGCGACGCTCTTTTCCAGCGGCAGACACACAGATTTGACAATCACGTCTGAAAGGAATATGCCCCCTTAGGCAATGGTCACGGAAAGCTCGCTCCTCAGTCGTCAACCTCCGTAACGTCCCTTCTCGTTCTTCTTTTTTTAACACCATAGCTTCCCGTTCAGCATCGCTCTCATGCAACCATTGTGCCAACCTGTGACGTATTCTTTTAACCAATCCAAACGCCCATCGCGCCCATATAGAGGATTGTCCAATACGCTCTTCCAGGGTAGAAGCGAATGTTGCCGACCACGGAACAACCACGCGAACCTGTTCCAACGATTCCCATAGTTCCATATCAGACACCAGGAAAGTCGTAGGTTTCACCAGAGCATGTCCCAATGCTCCTTGATCAAAGTGTGCAGCGTACATTCCATAACGCTCACAAAAGCTTTTCACCTCTGGCCAACTCCAGAAGGTAGGACTTGAGAGCCCTTCCTGAGAACCATCCACCAGATCCTCAGCACTCAAGACCGTTTTGCCGTTCTGAGAGAAATCTTTCCCTATGAGTTCAGGGTCCCCAGGGCTTTCCATGCCAAAGAAGACAGAACTTCCATTGATGACTTCAGCAGTTCCACACCTTGAATGCACCGCCACGTCATATAGGAAAAGCATCTTCAGAAGTAAAACACCATCCTTTTGAGCTAATTCTTGATGTGGCCAAGGAAGACTCTTTAATCCCAACCGTTCAGGCCCACAGCGCCGGCGTAATACAGGTGGACCACCGTCTTCACCTCTCAACCTTGACACTGTCCTGCATGGAGGTCCTCCAACCACAGCAACCACCTTTCCTTCAGCCGCCAGATGCAGAAGATACTTCCAGACGCTCGAATTATGTAGGTCACCGCCTTTTGTCAAATCCAGCTCCAGTACCTCCACATCCCGACTGGGAAAATGCCATTTTTGTTTCCCCGAAAATAGGTGTACCACCACCCTTTTTGCTCGTGCCAGCCGTCTCCTTTTATGACGGTTGAAAGGCAACGCCGCAATATCTCCACGTGGCAACAGCTCCATCAGCATATTTTCTGGTATATCCCCATAATACCACCGAAGAAATCGCCAGCATGCCTGGACGAACTCCTCCTCATTCGCTGACGCTGTCCGCGCTGCGCTTTGCAACGACGTTTTTACAGCCACCTCGTTGTCCGTATTCGGACACCCTTGAACCATACGTGCCACCTTCAAAGCTTGCTTTGGGGAGCACCAATCCATTTCATCAATGATCTGAAGCGCCACCTCCTTTTCTAAACAAGGGCACCCATTCAGATCACGAACGCGAAGTTCCCCCAGAACAGGATGTGAGGCTGTGCACTTGCCACCACGCCACTGAACTCTGAGACCAACCAAGGCGCTCGCTTTGCCAATTGGCACTAGTGGATCTACCATTTCAGGAGTTACCAGGGTCCCACCTGGGGTAATACACATCTCCCGAGATCCAACAGCTAAAGACACCAACACCTTTTGCTGCGGAAGCTGTTCTCCAGGACGAAGTGATCTGAGAGGATGTGATGCTCCCGAGTCCAACATGCCCATTCCCGAACACTCATTGGTGTCAGAAACCCTGGCCACATGTAGAACGCATACTCCTCGGCCTTCTCCCTGCTTCGGCAACAACGTGGCATCCGACGAACCGACTCCACAGTCCGCCCTTCCATTCCTCCATTGAGAATGGGACCAAGATACACGCTGCCCTTCAGCATGCAAAACCATTTTTTCAGCTGTTTTGTAATCCATAACCAAACAGCCATGTTCAAACCACAAGAGCTGGTCCAGCGAAGATTTTGCCCCCACGTGACACATCCCATTGATCACAGTGAGGTTCGCCCCAAACTCCAAAATCAACCAGAGAGGGATAATCAGGGGCCCATTGTCTTCCCTAATCAACGTCCCTTTCTCTGTAATCCTCATTGTCACACCACCAAGCGCGCTTTGCACCATAACAGTAGTGTCTGGTAAACATTCCCATGGAAAAAGCGTCCGCACAAGATGCGTAGCAGCTGTATCCACCAACGCCACTCTCCCTTCCTGCTGAAGCAGCCCAGAGCCACATAACATTCGAATACTGGGATCCCCGTTTGATGCCGACTGTTCTGATGACAGCTTCATAGATTTCAGCACCTCTAACGCTTCAACAAGGACCTGATTGGCCGTTGATGGCGATGAGGGACTTGCAGAACCTTTATCCAATCCCGCATTAGCCGTCTCATCTCCCCCTTCAGCTACCTCTGCCTTTTTGGCATTTCCCCATTTCGCACCTTTGCCGCCCTTTCCCCCTTTGGGAGAATTCCCTTTAGATCTACTCCTCTCAGGATTTGAGTCCACATTGGAACTTGCACCATCCTTATATGGACATTGCGGCTGCAGATGGCCAACGGCCCCACACTCAAAACATCTTCCTCGTTCAAGGGAGTCTTTGTCATGGCGAAATTTGCAGCGGGATCCGAACTTGCACCCCGCATCGGTCTTCCCATATATCCAACAGAAAGGACGTTCACCATCTCCGCTGTACCTTTTTCCTTTCCCTTTGCCTTTGTCACCCTCCTCTGTCTCGTCACCAGTTCCCTTTTGGGCCTTGTTTAACCTGGCCCTTTTCTTGGCGTCCGAGTCCTGCTTCACCTCTTGTTCACCAGCACTATGCAATAGCAGTTCAAACTCTGCCTGTAACATTTCAGCTAGTTTTGTCGCAGTTTCAGAGGTCGGCGAGTAGTCCACCCCCAATTTCTCCCGAAAGGATGCCACTCTGAAATGAACCGTAGGGTGTTTCGCCAGCAACGCGGATGACAAACCATCCAATCCCTTGATAAGCAAGGTAGCGTCCGGCTCAGCCGCTCTCAACTCCCTCAATCGGGAACGCCATTGCGCCCATTGACGCACTCCCTTTATGGCCTCTGAGATCGAGGTTGCTGGAGATGGTTGCACCAAGAAGTTCAACATTGTGCTGCGCTCATTTGCTCCACCTGGTTGGTAGACCGTCAGCAATTTGTAAAATATCATCACTGACCCCAACATTCGAGTGGAAACGATCTCGGTCTTCAATCTCTCCGGGATCGCCTGTAGCAGCAAAGACACCGCTCTCTGCTCCAACAAAACATGCACAGTTTGAACCACTTTGAGCCCTTCCAGCTCAGCCTTGATGCCCAACCTTTCCAGCGGAGAAACACTCAACCATTTGGCATACGCTTGATATGCCTTTGAGTAGACGCATTGCCACCACACTCTTCCTGTATCTGTCAGTGAAGACAACATTGGTTCGATCATTGCGATCCAATCACCCAGTGCCGTCGGATTGCTTGGTGTGTAGTCTGCCAAAGTTGGAAGGCTCATCACATGCTTCCCGAGAGCCTCCGGACGTTCGGTTCCAGAACTATCACCAGTGATTGGCATACCACGTGGCACCACTGCTCCAGGAGGTAAACTGACCCTACCACCAGGCCCTTGAGGTAGTCCATGTCCTATACCGGGCGCAACAGCTGTGAGCGGAACCTTTTCTAATTCCAACTTCCCAGCGACCATTTTCCACCGATACGGAACATCATCCACCATTGTATATCCACCCGATCCTGCTGAGTTCTCTTGCGTTGCAGTTTCCCGAGCTGAAACAAAACCGGGCTGGTTCCCCACAGGTGCGGCAGAACCATCAACACCTGATGGCACGGAAGTAATCGGAACATGTGTTAAACCAGGTGGTCCACTTGCATATCCACCACTCGCAGGACCTCCCGTGGGGTAATTCAATGGAGGCAATCTGGAGGGTTTCTTCCCTTCAGCTACATGCATCATTGGCACTTCTTTTTCATCCTCCACTTGAACATCCCCCTTCCTGGACCCAGGCAAGGATTGAAGATCACAACCCTTTGGCAGGTCGTAGCCCTCAATAGGCAGCCATGTCCCATCAGGCAACACAGTCCAAAAACCACCCATACCATCCGTGTAGAAAACTTGTCCTGGCAGGTACTGCTTCTCTGGAGTCATTCCTAGAGGATATGCCGTGTTTGCGTCCACCACTCCAGAGCTCCGTGCCCTTGAAGCTGACCCAGATGCAGCAGAGGTATAGCTTTTTTCCTCCACCCGATGCAACCTGTTCCCCAGCTCCTTTGTCTGCACAAGCAACTCTTTCAGCGCACGCTTCACCACCGCCATATCTTCAGATTGCTCTTCACCACTAACATCAGGAATGAGTTCTTCGTCGGCTTGCACTCCACCAATAGTACCTCGTTCCATTTGTCCCATTAAGCCTGACGATGGTCTCTCAACAGGTGCAGGTTCCTGACCCAAAAGATCTTGCAGCGAAGGCGGTCTTCTCGTACCTTCACCACTCCTATCCCCTCCGCTCGCGGGAAGACTTGCCGGCCTTGACTGCCTAAGTCTCATTTCTTCTTGAGCCCGCTCGCTCCAGAAAGGATTTGCTGCTTGAACCGGAACCACTTCGTTTTCCACCTGAGGCGTTGGTTGTATCATTGCAACCTCCCTACCATCTGTCAGTGCTTGTACCATTTGTTGTCGATCTTCACCCCCATCACCACGATTTCCTTCGGCTTCATTGGCCGTTGGCGACAGTCCAGGCTCAGAGCGACGCCGCATCATGTCCATGGCGTTAAACAAACGAAAAATCTTTACCAATTCCGCAGGAAGCCTAATTTGGGCTCATAACCTACGGGGGGCAACCGAAGGAGGACAGGGAACAAAACAGTCAGCCCCAACAGAAGCCCTTGATTCCCCTGGAACAACCGAAGACAAAACCCAAAGCACAACCAAACACACCTTTTCCGTAGGGCGCATTGCCCACGTTTCTTGAGCCAAAAATATCCGGGTTCATTGACCCCTTCAACTCTCATCACCAACTCTTTTCTACAATACCAGTTGCAGCTCCGCACCCTAAATCCCGTAAACGCTGGCCTCTGAAACCCTCAAACCCACTAAAAACTGACGTAGGGCCGGGGTCTCCACTCCCTAAAGCATCAATAAGTCGCTGAACCTCAACGCCCTGAGCTTTACTTAAGCCCCGAAAATTTAAAATCTGCACAAAATCATAGTTTGTGCTTTAGGTTTAGAGTTCTGGGGCGTGGATACTAAACCCTAAACCCTAAACCCTAAACCCTAAACCCTAAACAGGGTTTCGCGACAAGGCCTGGTGGGGTTTAGGGCCTGGGGTTTGTAGGGCTTTTGCGTGCTTAGGGTTCATAGAGCCCGCAACCCTACGTCCTGATTCCTAAAGCTTAATTAAGCCTCGGGTTTAGGGGTTTAGGGGTTTAGGGTTTAGGGTTTAGGGTTTCGGGTTTAGGGTTTAGGGTTTAGGTCAGCCGTGGGCTTTATCGCTTAGGTCTTTTATGGGTATGCGGTTAGTGTTCGTGGTTTAGGGAGGGTTTAGGGTGTAGGGTTTTACAGTAGGGTTTAGGGTTTAGGGTTTAGGGTTTAGGGTTTGGGGTTTAGGGTTTAGGGTTTAGGGCTGACACCGGAAGGTGAAAGGGTAGTTGAAGTGGGATCACAAGTACCTTAACTCGGCTTATATACTCAAGGTTGCACTACTGATAGCTTCACTTCTAGCTACATACCCATGAGCCTCCAAACCGAAGAGCCTAAACTCTAACCCTATCGCCCGAAGCCCCAAACCCTACACCTTATAACCTTAAACCCTTTAACCTAAACCTGTAACCCCAAACCCTAAACCCTAAGCCCCTTTTAACCCGAAAACCCTGAAACCTAAATACAACCCGAAAGGCCAAACCCGAAAGCCCAAACCCTAAACCCTGAACCCTAAACCCCAGACTCGAGGCCGAGGCCCCCCTCCTCCTCGTAGTAGGGGGGGCGCCCTGAACCTGAATGGCCCCCCAATAACTCGGGTTGGGTTTAGGGTTTAGGATTTAGGGTTTAGGGTTTAGGGTTAGAGTTTAGGGTTTAGGGTTTAGGGTATAGTTTTTAGGGTTGAGGGTAAACTCCTATAAGACCTTTGGGAGCCTATAAGCCCCTGCTATAAGTCCCTGCAAGCTACTCCATCCCTGAGGGTTGTTCGGGTGTAGGGTTCAGGGCCCGAGGTCCAGGGTTGCCCGTTGCAGGGTTTAGGGTTTAGGGGGTTAGGGTTTAGGGTTTAGGGTTTAGGGTTTAGGGTTTAGGGTTTAGGGTTTAGGGTTTAGGGTTTAGGGTGTTCCGCAGCAGGCCTACTCCAGCCCGCCAAAGCATGGCGCCGCCATCGTGCACCAGGCGGGTGCAAGGGCTTGGCATTTAGGGCTTTGGGGGTTGGGCTCAGGGGCTTAAGGTCTAGCTGTTGGGGTTTAGGTGGTTTTGGGTTTCGGATTTAGCGTTTCGGACTGAAGCCCAAATCCTGTCATGACATCGGCAAACTTAAGAGCTTAGACTCATTGTTCCGCCAGAGTGTTCCTAAAGCCTAAACAAGAAACCCTAAACCCTAAAACCCTCTAAACCCCCAAATCCTAAAACCTAGAAACCCTAAACCGCGCTAAACACCTCAACCCTCGCCCTCTCGGAGTCATCACCCTCAGCATCGGATGTCCTTAAACCCTAAACCCTAAACCCTAAACCCTAAACCCTAAACCCTAAACCCTAAACTTTAACCCCCAGCCATGGCATCCGATGCTGAGGGTGCTGACGACCGCTGAGAGGGCGAGGGTTGAGGAGCACGTCGAGGCCGTAACCGGGGACCTGGTATCCAGAGGCTGGAGCAATGTGGGTTACCTTGGCCATGGTGGCTTCGGAGTGGCGATGGCCGCGACCGGGCCCGACCTGGGGCGACGCGTCTTGAAGTCTGAAGGCCGCCTTCAAGCTGGAGCAGGCTGAGTCCGAGGACGACGTGACGGAAGCATTGCTGGCTGAGGTTTTGTAGGGGCTGGGCAGGGGTGGGGGGGGGGGGGGGAACCCTCAACCCGAAACTCTGAACCTGACGTCCTTAGGTTTTTTTTGGCGTTGCTTTTGTCTGCTTAACGGGTTTTTCATTCAGGGGCACCCGACATTTCTAAGTCTAGCCCCAGCCCTAAACTGGGGCCTACTTGCTAAGTTGTCGAGCCTTTGGTGTGGGGGCTTGGGGTTCAGGGGTTCAGCGGTGGAGGGCTTAGAGTTTAGGAAAGCACAAGGCCCTAAACCCTTTTAGGGCTTCAGAGCGTCTTAAGTGAAAACCGTATAAAAAAGGAAAGAAGCCCAAAAACCTGAACCCTAAACCTTGAACTATGGGAGAAGCCTTGAGCCCTAATATTCCCGAAATTCTCAGAGTTCTCGCCCAAAATCCGAAAACTCCTCTCAAAGCCCTGGTAAGGCTTGAAAGGCCCAGAAGCTGATAAAGACTCCCCCAAAACCCTCAAACCCTCAAACCATAAGCTCCTCAGCCCTAAACCTCACACACATTTCCGAAACCGAAAACCCTAAACTTTCCCAAACGCCAAACCCTTAGCCGCTTTGAGCCCACTTGACCCGGTTCTTCCGCATTGATTCAACCCTAAACCCCTACGCCCGAAACCCTCATCCCTAAACCCGAAGCCCTAACCCCTAAACCCCAATCTATTCAGTTTTGGGGTAGACTCATTTGGTGCGCACCCAGATCCTCATGAATCCTGACCTCAAAGCGATGTGGCTGGGGGAGCTGCTGGTCAGAGCTTACTGCTTTTGGGTTTAGGGGTTTAGGGGTTTAGGGGTTTAGGGGTTTAGGGGTTTAGGGGTTTAGGGGTTTAGGGGTTTAGGGGCTTAGGGGCTTAGGGGCTTAGGGGTTTAGGGGTTTAGGGGTTAGGGGTTAGGGGTTTAGGGTTTAGGGTTTAGGGCGAATCATGGGATTCTTTCTACCTTGGACCCCCCAGCTTATACCCTTGGGTTTGGGGACCCTTTGTAAAGATCCTCCAAGGGAATACAAGGTCCATCTTAGGAGTGTCTTGAGGGTACCTCTTAGGGGTACATCCTTAGAGGCCCGAGTTTAGCTCTCTTGCGTTTAGGGTTGAGGGCGAGGGTTTAGGGTGTAGGGTTTAGAGTTTAGGTTTTAGGGTTTAGGGTTTAGGCTTTAGGCTTTAGGCGAGGCTTTAGGCTTTGGGATTTAGGGTTTAGGGTTTAGGGTTCGGGCCTTCGTTTAGGTACGCAAAATTCTCTAAGACCCGCAGTCTGGCGCCTGAGCACTGTCCCTTACCTCAGAAATTGAGGACGTTCCGCGGGGCTCGAAAGCATGGGCCACAAACCCTGAACCCTAAACCCCAAACCCTAAACCCTAAATCCTAAACCCTAAACCCTAATCCTAAACCCGAAACCCTAATCCTAAACCCTAAACCCTAAACCATCCGAAGTAGGAGCCTGTTCCTTGCAAATAGTACAGGAGCCTGAATAGATACCAAGACTATCCACTTAGAGCCCTTTTAAGGTGTAGGGTTTTTAGAAGAAGGGTTTAAGGTCAGAATTGGAAGTCTTAAAACCCAAATCCCTAGGGGTGGTTACAAGGGCCCTTCGTCTGGGCTTTCAATTTGTTGGAAGATTTTTGCGTGGAGGTTCATGGCACTGAATAGCCCAATTATACCTGTACTTGTATCCCAATTATACTCACATTCGGGCACTGAAGGGGCTTATAAGTGGGTTCTAAGTACAGTTATACCTGAGCGATAAGTACCCTAAACCCGAGACCCTAAACCCTAAACCCTAAACCCTAAAACCTGTTTGGTTTTGAACCTCCAAGTAGACCCTTGTCAACCCGAAGGCCCATACTTCAGAACCCAATTGTCAAGAAGGTAACGGGCCACATTGACGCTTGCATGGTCATGCCAGACACCCGAGACTCCTAAACCCCAAACCCTAAACCCCAAACCCCAAACCCTAAACCCTAAACCCCAAACCCCAAACCCTCAACCCTAAACCCCAAACCCCAAACCCTAAACCCTAAACCCCAAACCCTAAACCCTAAACCCTAAACCAATCTCTGCCGCAGCTCAGGCTGAAGCTGATGTCCAACCGCATCGCGGACATGCGCGCGGCTGGGCCGGCATTGTGTCCCCTAAACCCTAAACCCTAACCCTAAACCCTAAACCCTAAACCCTAAACCCTAAACCCTAAACCCTAAACCCTTTGTGTCCCTGGAAGGTCTTGGGGGTTTAGAAAATTTGGGTTTTTGGGTTTTGGGGCGTTGGGGTTTTGTGGTTTAGGGTTTTTTTCGGGTTTAGGCAGTTGTTGTTTTCAGGGTTTTAGGGTTTTAGGGCCTAGGGGTTAACGGTTTCGGTTTAGGGTTTTAGGGTATAGGGAATTTGGGTTTGAGAGTTTCAGGGTTCACGGCTTGTGTGGGGTTTAGGGTTTAGGGACCAAACAGTGCGCAATAACGGGGGGTTAAATTGACCAAAAGTAGATAGGGTTTAAATCTATATTGAAAGACAGGGTTTAGGGTTTAAGGTTCCTAAACCCTAAACCCTAAACCCTAAACCCTAAACCCTAAACCCTAAACCCTAAACCAGGGTTTACAAGGTCTGGGGTTTGGGGCTTCAAGCCTTGGTCATGCAAGCCGCATGAAGCTTCAACTTGGCCCAAGCCCTAAAACCCTGAAACCCTGAAACCCTAAACCCTAAACCCTAAACCCTAAACCCTAAACCCTAAGGATTTTGCTTCAGAAACCCAACACCTACATTGTTTGCAGGGGCTACTTCGGAATCCTATCAGGGGTTTTTGCAGCAGTCACCTACAAAGAAACAGTTTAGGGTTCTTAGGTAAATCAACGTAAACACTAAGCTCCTGCACCCTCAGCCGCAAAGCCCTGGGATGTAAATTTGCCCTCAACCCACCCCCCCCTTATCCCCACCCCTCCCCCCCACCCCAAACCCCCACCCCAACCCCGCACCCCAAACCCCCACCCCAAACCCCCACCCCAAACCCCCACCCCAAACCCCCACCCCAAACCCCCCCCCACCCCACCCTAACCGAACCCTCTAAGCCGTACGAGGTGGCATTGCGGCAGGCGTGGCAGAGTAAGGATTTTGCTGTTCAGGGCTCTGATGTTCAGGGGCTCTGAGGGCCTGACAAGCCGCTGGTTGCTTTCATTAATGTTTCGGGTTTAGGGTTTAGGGTTTGGGGTTTAGGGTTTGGGGTTTAGGGTTTCGGGTTTAGGGTTTAGGGTTGGTTTAGGGTTGGTTTAGGCGGTTCAGGTGTTTAGGTGGTTTAGGGTTTAGTGTTTAGGGTTCTTTGTAGTGGAATTGAGGGTTAAGGGCTTAGGGCTTAGGGACTTTTGATGGAGAGACAGGGTCACTGTGTAGTCCGCTAAAGCGTTGTATGCCATACGGTGCCCAAGTTTCTTTGAAATGCTGGGCTTTGAGGGTTTCAGAATTCAGGGGATTGGAGAGTTTGGAGTGCTTGGCTTAGAGGCTTTGAGGTATAGGGTAGGTGGTTTATGAGTTTCGAATGGAAGCTTACTTGTGGGCAAACCTAAATTGACAGCCCAGAAGAACGGAACCCGTGCAATTCTAAAACCTCCCCAAAGCCTAAACTCCTATATAAACCCTAGAATCCTAAATTGTATACAAAAGCCTAAAATTGTACATAAGCCCTAGAATCCTACATTTCCCTAAACGCCAAATGTTCGCAAGAATCCAGGAATCCAACAACCCCTCAGCGCCCAAGCCCCGGCAACCCTAAACCCTAAACCCTAAACCCTAAACCCTATATAAACCCTAAACCCAGCCTATCATGGCCCGGCAGGCGATTGAGGCCAAAGGCACACCGGGCACCTGGAACCACGTGACGGAGACCCCGGCAGAATCAAGTCTTTGGCTCTGAGGGTTTGAGCACTTTGGAGGCTTCAAACCCTAAACCCTAAACCCTAAACCCTAAACCTTAAACCCTAAACCTTAAACCCTAAACCCTAAACCCTAAACCCTAAACCCTAGGGTTTAGAGTTTAGGGAGGGCTTTGCTTTGCCTTCAGGGTGGCTGTGATGGATCCCTGCACTGCCTACTGCCTCTCTCATGCCGCCACCATTATGGGGTTTTGGGGTTTTGGGGGTTTGGGGTTTAGGGTTCAGGGATGTGGGATTTGGGACTTGGAGTTTGGGTTTTGGGGTTTCAGGATAATTGTAAACGCTTGCGCGCGCGCGCGCGCGCGCGCGCGCGCGCGGCGCCTCGGCCGCATGGCCGGCCAGAAGCCAAGGCGAATTTGGGGAGATAGCTTAAAGATACTGGGAATTTGTTTTTGAATTTTGGGCACTATAATTCCTAAGAAGCAGCATGTTGCCAGGGTTTAGATGTTCAGTATAACTTAAGATGTGTTTCTCAGGATCAAGGCCCAAAGGAGGAGAGATCAGGCTCCGTCTAGGCCAAATTCATGAACTAAAACAGGGTTCAGGGTTTAGGGTTCAGGGTCTAGGGTTTAGGGTTTAATAGGGTTTCAGGGCCCGCCTTCTCGTTAAGCGTAAGAGGTTTGCAGCTTCGGAATTTAGAGTTGCTTGCTGAGCATTTCAGGGCGCAGCGCTTGCACGTCAGTTTAAGGCTTTACAACGCCCTGTGACAGCAATACCCTAAAACCTACACCTAATTCTATAAACCCTTATCCCTACAATCCCTGCACCAACGCAGGCTTAAATATAGGATTTCAGGATTTTTCTTCAGGCTCAGGTAGGTCTTTCTGGGAGGGGGTTTAAGGGGGTACCCCTAGGGAAGCTCTAGGAGTACTAGAGAGTACTAAGAATAGTATGCCAGGCTGCCTGTCCCCTCCGCCCCTTAACCCTAAACCGCCCCTGAAACCCTAAACCCTAAACCCTAAAGCTTAAACCCTAAACCCTAAACCCTGGCAAAACGAGGACCAGATCGGCATGTTCACCTTCACCGGTTTGTCGAAGGACGCAAGCAGACTTCTCCTTACAGACACACCTCCCAGAGTGGTTTAGGGTTTAGGGTTTCGGGTTTGGGGTTCGTGTAGGGTTTAGGGTTTTGTAATGTGTTTGTCAGTGTTGGGGCTTAGGGCTTTGGGAGTGTTCGGTTTAAGGTTAGACAGTTTAGGTAACTGCGAATTGGGTTTGGGGTGTAGGATTTAGGGTGTAGATACTGGTAACTAGTGGGGCTGACGCAAATGACGAAACCCTAAACCCTTTCTCCCTAGAAACCCCAACCCACCCAAAACCGCGTTTCCCTGAAAACCCTCCCTAAACCCTAAACCCTAAACCCTAAACCCTAAACCGTCGAGAAACCCTCAAGCCGGTTTCCGTTCTAAGCCCTGGGAAAATAAAAGCCTAAACCCGCAATCCTAGACACCTGGGCACTGGTGACAGGTTTAAAGCTTCGGGGGCATAGGGCCGCCCAGGCCCATACAGGGGGTAGGCTTTGGGGTTCTTAGGCTCTAGGGTTCAGGAGTTTAGGATGTATAGGGTTTCGGGCTGATGCTGGGCCAGGACCAAGTGGTGCGCATGGTCGAAGAGTTCCACATCTACATGCACCTCCGTTTCAAGGTTTAGGGCTTCCCTAAGCACGAAACCCTAAACCCGAAACCCTAAACCCTAGCCCTAAACCCTAAAGCCTAAACCCTAAACCCTGTAGGGCTGAGGGCCTTACACCTTGAAGACCCTGAGCTTGGGGTTTGGGGCTACTTGGACTCCAGGTAGGCCCTTATTCCCTTCTTTGGGGGTTTAGGGTTTAGGGTTTAGGGTTTAGGGTTTAGGGTTTAGGGTTTAGGGTTTAGGGTTTAGGGTTTAGGGCTACTTGGACCCAGAGGAGGCCCCTTCTTCCCCCTGTTTCGGGCTTCTGGGATTCGGAGTAGTCCCTTATTCCCGTTTTTTGGCGTTTAGGCTCTCCTTTAAGCCCCCTTTAAACCAAAAGGGGTACCCTTGCTATTCCTAAGTTACTCTTAGGGTATAGTAGGTATGTCTATGACCTTATATGACCCATAGAAACCGAACTTTTTTTATAGGGCTCCCCCAAACCCTAAACCCCAACCCCCAAATCCAGCCCAGTTATTCTTGTGCGTTCAAGTTGGTTTTTCAGGGGGACATAAGGCACTGTGCCAAAGTCACTATGTCCCGTTTTGGAGCTTGTAAGCTACTGCTCATTCCCCCCAAGCCCGGGTCAGGGTTAAGGGCTTTGGGGGTTTAGGGTTTTAGGGTTTTCGGGTTTTAGGGTTTTAGGGTTTTAGGGTTTTAGGGCTTTAGGGTTTTAGGGTTCAGCTGGTAAGTCCTGGGAGAGGCGGGGTCTTTGGAAGAGTTCGGTTTGGGGGGTTTAGGGTTTTGGGTTTTGGGTTTTGGGTTTTGGAGGTGTTTGGAAAGTTGGGGAGTTTGGTACCGAGGGGGGTGGGGGGGGGGGGGGGCTCAGTATACCCCTAAAGCCCTAAACCAGAACCAGTCCACCCCGAGGACGGGCGACGGGCGCATTTCAATGGCCGGCCTGAACCCGTCGAACGTTCAGACGCCCGGACGAAGAAGAGACCCCACTGTGAATATCGATTGGGGGTTTAGGGGTTCAAGGTTTGGGGTTTAAGGTTTGGGGTTTAGGGTTTGTTTGTTTTTTTGTTGGGGGGGGGGGGGGGGGAAGCTTGACAGTCCGCATCGGATTTAGAGCTAAGGGTCGCAGAGTTGCAAGGGGTATGCAGCCTCAAGCTCCACATTAGCAGCCTACTTGGAGGTTCATGGTACTTATCACCCAATGACAACTGTACTTATGACCCGCTTTTAAGCCCCTTAAGTGCCCCAATGCCGTTACAATTTGGCTATAAGTACAGTTATTATTGTGTTTTAAGTACCATGACCCTCCAAGTAGTAGATAAACTTCAAGCTTTTGAGGGATGAGATCCATAGCTAGAACTTGTAAGCCTCAATTTCAAACCCTTCTACGGTTATCGCGCAGACAGCTCAGGTCTCTGTTCAGCATTCAGGGCTTTCAAACTCGAAACTCAAAACCCTAAACCGAAAACCCTGAACCCTAAACCCCAAACCCTGAGCCCTAAACCCTAAACCTGAAAGCCACCTATGCCAGGGTTGAAGGCCCGGGGAATGTCGAAGGAGTTTGGACTAGGCACTTAAACCCTAAACCCTAAACCCTAAACCCTGTGTCTCAACAACCTTAAGACCCCAAACCTGAAAACCTAAAAAACTCTTCAGCCCTAAACTCGCTGGTTCTTAGCTCCTAGTAGGGAACGAGGGAATCAGGGTCCTATATATATATGTATATATACACATACCCTTTAAAGGGATTCTGTAGAGTACCTGAAGAACCCAAGCCTTTGAACCTTAAAGACCCTTAAGCCTGGGACATTCCCTAAAACCCTAAACCCGAAAACTCGACAGGCCTACAGCCCTAAACCCTAAACCCTAAACCCCTTAGGCCCAAACCTAAACCATAAGGTACGTGGCAGAATGCATCGACAAAGCCGTTCGCGGCGCGTGAGTGGAGCTTTCACTTGGCCGCTGGACGATCGGCTGCGCCGCTACAGCCTTGAGCTTTGGGGTTGTGGTTATTTTGCAGGGTGGGTTGAGGAAGGGTTTTATATATAACCCTCCCTACACCCTAACCCTAAACCGTACACCCTAAACCCTACACCCTAACCCTAAACCGTACACCCTAAACCCTAAGGTTCAGGATTTAGGGTTATTTGTTTCCCCAAGACCTCAACCCGGTGAACTACAAGCCTTTACATGCCCTTAGGGTGCTAGATTCTATGAGCTCTGTATAAGCCACGGAAAACTTCCCTCAGCCCTGCTCTCACGACCTTAGGCCAACTTAGGCCCTTTAAGCAACACTAGACGCCCTAACCCTAAACCCTAAACCCTAAACCCTATACCCTAGAAGGCCCAAAGGCCCTAGAGCCCTGATATTATGTTATAGGGCGAAGACGGATGCGGGCTTCCGGGTTTGAAGGTTTAGGTGTTTAGAGGCTTAGGGCTGTGACAGGTGTAGGGTTTTGGGGGCTTTGGAGGTTTTGGACGTGGGGTGGAGACTCAAGGAAAGTTAGGGGCGGTTAGGATTTAACAGTGAAGGTTTCTTTTTGCCTAAAAGCATCAGACCACCCTGACAGGCACAGAAGCTACAAGCTAAACCCTAAACCCTAAACCCTAAACCCTAAACCCTAAACCCTAAACCCTAAATTTAAGAGCCTCCGGCTCAAGCCGCCGACCCACGCGTTCGTTAGGTCAAAGGATGCCAAAGTTGGTGGGGGCGGAGGTAGGGGGGTAGGGGGGGGGTGGGGGGGGGGGGGGGGTAGGGGGGTAGGGGGGAGGGGGGGGGGGGGGTGGGGGGGGGGTAGGGGGTAGGGGTGGGGGGGGGCAGAAAAGGGGGGGTTGGGGGGGTTTTTCCCCCCCCAAAGGGCCCCTATGTCCTGTGCGAAACCGCCTATGGTCCGTGAGTTTATGCCGTGTGGGTGGCCTGGCCCTCCATGGAAAAGCTGCCCGGGGACCCCGCCGCCAGGGTCGGCGGACCCTAAACCCTAAACCCTAAACCCTAAACCCTAAACCCTAAACCCTAAACCCTAAACCCTAAACCCTAAACCCTAAACCCTAAACCCTAAACCCTAAACCCTAAACCCTAAACCCTAAACCCTAAACCCTAAACCCTAATACCTAAACCCTAAACCCTAAACCCTAAACCCTAAACCCTAAACCCTAAACCCTAAACCCTAAACCCTAAACCCTAAACCCTAAACCCTAAACCCTAAACCCTAAACCCTAAACCCTAAACCCTAAACCCTAAACCCTATGCTAGCGTTGCAGCCATGAGTTCACGGCCGTCCAATGGGGCTCGTTTCGAAAGCTTCCTCAGTGTGCTATAGCGCACTTGGCAGCACACTGTAGGGGGCGACATGCGGGCTGTTCGATGATGGTCCCTGTTGAGGTTCCCTTTAGGGCTTAGGGTTTAGGGTTTAGGGTTTAGGGTTTAGGGTTTAGGGTTTTTGGGTACGCAGCCTGAAATTGAGGTATCGAACAGGGACCATGACATGGAGAGCACCCCATGTGGTTGTTTAAATGGCTAAGATAAGAAGGCAACTGTGCCAAGGCCCATATGTCTTCATAGTTGGCCGTACTGATACCCGGAGCGTATCCTTTAGCATTCAGCGCTTGTCTAAATTTTAAATCAACGGGCCTTGTAGTAGTAAGTGGTGGCCTGCGCCAGCTTTTTCCTACACGAAGCGCATGTGGTCGGATTGCCAACGGATCTGACTGACTCATGCACGGTCTGCCTTGGTCGCACTGCCCAAAAGGTCAGTTACGGGCCCTATGTCAGTATGTCAGGTCGATGTAGTTCATCTAGACGAACCTTCCAATTCGTTTGCCTTATGGGTCGGGCTGGGCGGGGGGGGGGGGGGGGGGGGGGGGGCGGGGAGGGGGTGGGCTTCTTTGGTTCTTTGTCTTTTGGCCTTTCTTATCTTTTTTTCCTCATCTTGCATCTTTGGTTCTTTGTCTTCTTTTGTTCTCTTCATCTTTCCATTTTGGTTCTTTAGAGGTGGGGAGGGCGTGAGGGGTGGGCGGGGTGGGGAGGGGG
>CAJNDS010000688.1:70000-89407 GCA_905221605.1 Symbiodinium natans
ACCCTAACCCCTAAACCCTAAACCCTAAACCCTAAACCCTAAACCCTAAAGGGGCGTGTGCGTGGGTTAGAAGTACACTGAGCGTGGCAGGTCAGGGGCTCTCGGGGTTTAGGGTTTAGGGCCTTGGGTTTGAGGTTTAGGGTTTAGGGTTTAGGGTTTAGGGTTTATGTTGAGGGTTTCCCTAAGCACCTTTGGGTGGGTTTTTCAAGCCGTAGGCGCCCTATCTTACAAGACACAGCATGTCTTGGGGGTGACTGCAAATGACCACGGTGCACGTGGAGTAGCTGTGCAGCTAGCTTTATGTGGGCTGCAAGAGAAATGAGTTCGTACCTCATCCGAATGTCAGAGTTGCGACTTCTTAAAACCTACCCAGCCAGTGGCAGGTCGGACCTCCATGGCCTGTAGCATGCGGACGCAAAGCATCTCTCATGCACAGGTTGGGACTTTGTGCTTGCAAAGCGTTCCGAAACCCCAGGCGTTTGCGCTTTTTGGGGGTTTAGGGCCCCTAATCCCTAAACTCTAAACCCTTTAAAACTCGATCATTGAGGCCGTTTAGGCTGTTTTTGCAAGCACCGGACGAAATTTTGCCTGCCCAGCCTGTCGTCTTTTGGCTTCGTCTTCGATCCCTGGCTGGCTGTTTGCGCGATGCCAAGAAAGACGGATAGTGGGGGGGTGCCTTTTTGCATGTTTAAGGGTACTTAAACTCAATAAGGAATAGATTTTTTAAATACTATCCCAGCCATGAACTAGTGATAGCTGTCAGCAGCAGTTGGGGTTTTGGGGGTTAGGGCTTTAGGGCTTGGTTGCAGAGCTTGTGGTTCAAGATGAACACAGAAGGCGCTTAGTTGAACAGCCGCTTGTGGACGGACTGTCAGAAGCACTGAAGCAGAAATCCTTTCATGGCCACTAAATAAAACTCAAAATGTGTTGGTCTTGCCTTTTTGTAGGGCACAATACGAGGTTGAACCTTATTCTCCTTCAGTATTGCAGAGGTAAGAGAATGAGGTTCCCCAAAACTTAGAACCCTTAAGGCCCCTAGACATGGCCTGTGGGAAGTAAACCCTAGTCAAAACCCTTCAGCCCTAAGCAAACCCTACGAACCCGAGCCAAGTGAGAATGGGCAGGGTATCCTACTCTAAACCCTCAACCCTAAACCCGTCTACCGCAGCTGAATCCACGCCTTGCTATGATTTAGACTTTAGACTCCGACTATGGGGGATTGGGGGGGGGGGGGGGGGGGGGGGGGGGGGGGGGTTCGGGATCCCCCTGCTCAGGGCTGGGTTTGAACATGATTACACAATTTTCATTTTTCATACCCTCAATCCCTGGATAATCCTTAGAATGCCACAAAACTGTAAGTTTTATAGCGCCCCCCCCAACCTACCCCAGTACCTTGGCAAAGGCCCATATTGCCTTTGGTTGTTCCGGGTCACGTGCCGTACAGCGCGTGACGGGGCCTTCACGAGAGCTAGTTGTTTTGAAGTCAACTTCGTGCTCTTAGCGTGAGTAGAAGTAGAAGTGCAATTAGCATGCTCGTTTCATATGCTGCATCACAGCTGATAATTGCAGTTGTGTTTACCTTGTGAGGCCATACGATTCCTGCAAGTTGTACCGCCAGGAAACCTCCATATCCCACGCAGCCATTGCAGTCAAAAGTTTTGTTGGCATTTTGCTTTCGTGCCTCTTCCCAACGCTACCCGGCAAGCCATGCGTGTGCTTACCACGCTCTGCGTGGCTTAGCGGGCAGTTTGAACTTCCAAGTTTGGGCTTCGGGGTTTTGGGGGGTGTTTCTTGCATTTACAGATATTATGCAGCGCACGTCGCTCCTCAAGCAAATCAGCAGGAAGCAAATCCAACAGTTCAAGTCTTCAACCGTGGGACTCGACAAATGTGCAGATTCCAAAGACTGTTCTAGAAGACTTCAGCAAGCGTCCCCCAAACTCCGTGCCCAACTGTCTGAAGCTGTGAACCCCAAACAAGCTAATATAGCGGTCGGAATAGTTACTAATAATAGTGTTCCCCTATGGTCCCTTGATAATTATACTATATGATCCCCCAAAACCCTGTTCTAATTATTAAGGCCCCTAACATACTAAACCCTAAACCCTAAACCCTAAACCCTAAACCCTAAACCCTAAACCCTAAACCCTAAACCCTAAACCCTAAACCCAAACCCCAAACCCCAAACCCTAAACCCTAAACCCTAAACCCTAAACCCTAAACCCTAAACCCTAAACCCTAAACCCTAAACCCTAAACCCAGCAAATTCCTGGCTACGCCTTTCAAGGCGAGGACCCTTACAAGCCCCTTTAAACCAACAAGGGCACCTAGCTTACTCCTGGGTCTAGTTGTTTAGGGTTTAGGGTTCAGGGTTTAGGGCTTAGGGTTTAGGGTTTAGGGTTTAGCATTTAGGGTTTAGGGTTTAGGGTTTAGGGTTTAGGCAACTACATACATACATATATACATGTATATATATATATATATGTATATATATATATGTATATATATATACATATATGTATATATATATATATACGTATACATGTTTCGGTTCCCTTCTAAACCCCTTGAAGCAAAGAAATGGGCACCCTTCTTGATCCTAGGTTACCGGGCAACCCTAAACCCCAAACCCCAAACGCTCAACCCCAAGCCCCAAACCCCAAATCCTAAACCCTAAATAAACCGGGAACCCCGAACCCCAAACCTCAAACCCTAAACCCCCCAAACCCCAAACCCAAAATCCTAAACCCCAAACCCGAAAACCCCGAACCCCAAGCCCCAAACCCCAAACCCTAAACCCTAAGGCCCCTAAACCCCAAACCCTAAACCCTAAGCCCCCTAAACCCCAAACCCCAAACCCGAAGCCCCAAACCCCGAGCCCCAAACCCCCAACCCCTAAACCTCAAACCCTAAACCCCAAACCCTTGGCATTCTTTTCATGCCAAAGGTCGTGCTTTACATCCCTGCCGTGGCGGCGGAGATGTCCCTCAAGGAAGCTTCAGACCCCAGTTGGGTTTTTTAGGGTTTAGGGTTTGGGGTTTAGGGTTTGGGGTTTAGGGTTTGGGAGTTTAGGGTTTAGGAGTTTCGGATCTAGGAGTTTAGGGTTTAGGAGTTTAGGGTTTAGGAGTTTAGGGTTGAGGGTGTAGGGTTTGAGAAATGATTTAGGGGTCACTATTGGGTTAAAAGGGAAAAAGCAGGGCAAGTTTGGGAATAGATCTGGTGATCAACTCCCAAATCGCAGTTTAGGGTTAGGTTTGGGGTTTAGGGTTTAGGGTTTAGGGTTGAGGGTTGAGGGTTTAGGGTTTAGGGTTTAGGGTTTAGGGTTTAGGGTTTGGGCTTTACAGGTTAGGGTTTTGGGTTTCGGGGGTTACTGATAGATGAAGAAGCCTGCTGAGCGACTAATGAAGCGTGTGAGAGGGCCGAGTTGCTCTGCAGGGTAAGGGTTTAGGGTTTAGGGTTTAGGGTTTAGGGTTTAGGGTTTAGGGTTTAGGGTTTAGGGGTTAGCGAATGTATACCCTAAACCATAAACTCTAAACCCTATAATATGCTAGGACCCGGAGTAGGCCCTCATTTCGTAAAAATCCCTTTAAAGCCAAAAAGGGCAATTCCTAGGTTTCTCCTGGGTCTAGTATAAGAAAGATAAGGCCCATACTGGCGGTCCATACTTCTAGCCTTGCATACCGAGTGCTAGGTAGGCCATTGGGATTTGGGGTTTAGGGTATAGGGTTTAGGGCTCAGGGTGTAGGGATTAGGGTTGTGGGTGTCAGAGTTATCATATTTCGGAGCATGTTTCAGAGTGTCTAAAGGGCCAATCGCCAGGCGCGGCTAAATTTTCCTCCCCGAATATTCAACGCCCCCCATACCTATTAGTAGTGTAGGGTTCAGGGTCTAGGGTGGTAGGGTTCAGGGCTTTTCCATACAGACCTTGCAAGAAGACTCGATGGGGACTTTAAGATGTGTATGAGGTCGAGAGTTCACACGGTTTTGGGAGGGATGCCTAAGCAGCCACCCACGAGGGCACCAGAGTTCCCAGGGACGAGTTTTGCATTCCGAGCGAGCATCATGTGGTCGTCCATGCGCCTAACCAAGGGGAATGAATCAGTCATACTGTTCAGACATTGGGCTACCTGGTCAGAGAAGCAGAATAGCCTTTTAGAGGTTCAGGGCTTAGGTTTCTGCATTTAGGGTTTAGGATTTAGGGTTTAGGGTTTAGGGTTTAGGGTTTAGGGTTTAGGGGCCACGCTGTAGAGCCTTTACTTCTTTTAGCGAGAATCTGCATTAAATTGAAAAAGCTGAGCCACCTGAAACAATAAGATTTGGGAAGGAGCGCATGACGGCGGCTGCGGCACATGGTGTCGCCAAGGCACGTGCAGATGCACGCAACACCTCGAACTCCTCGAGGACGCGTGGGGGAGGGAGGGGGGGAGGGTTGCTCAGGAATTTCTAAAGCTTCACACTGCAGTAGCAGATGAGGGACAACAAAAGTTCGGTACGAGATTCGTGTACCCAAAGCCCCATCTGTCTGTTTGCGGTGGAGGGTGGCGAGAGGGTTCTAGGTTCAGACCCTCAGTGGCTTGGCTTAGTATACTAGAAGTAGTTTTATGTGCAAGGCGACTAGTCGAACGTATAGTTGCTTTGTTGCTACTCAGCATACTATTTAGTATATAAGTACAGTGCTGTACTAGTTCTTAGGGAGGGACGTTCTCGCAGGCCGTTTCAAGCGCGTTTTAATTACACAGTGTGCCTAGTTCCCCAATTCCAGCAAAAAAGCGGTGAGTAGCATGCTAGCCTTGGTCAACTGGGCCTGCGCCCTGCACTAACGCTGCAGTCTCGTGTTTTGGAGGGCCTAGAAACCCTAAACCCTAAACCCGAAACCCTAAACCCTAAACCCTAAACCCAGAAGGCTTTGGGGTCTAGAGGGTCTACCGGTTTTGTGTAGGATACGCGTTTAGCTAGGGCTCTCGGGCTGCAGTTCGGGCACAGGGTTGGGTGCTTTCGGTGTCTTGCATAGGATACTGCACTAGTACACAACATTCCGGTCCATACGGTAGTAGACTTGGCTCTTGCAAACCCTAAACCCTAAACCCTAAACCCTAAACCCTAGACCCTTGCACGTGCTGCCACATGTGGGGGACTTCGAGGAGGTTGAAGTTCACACCTGGGGACATCCTTCCCTTCGACTTCGAGCTGGAGCCAGAGGAGACGCCCTAAACCCTAAACCCTAAACCCCAAACCCTAAACCCTAAACACTGCGAGCTGGAGAGCCTCAGGAGATGCAAGAATGCATGACCCATCCGAGCGTTCCGCTCATGAGTGGCTCGGCAGCCCAGTGGTACCCATTTTTCCCGTTGTTTGTTTTTTGTTTGGGGGGTTCAAGGTTCCCTCATCAACCCTAAACCCAAAACTCTAGACTCTAAACCCTAAACCCTAAACCGGCTGCAAAGAATACAATCCGGTTACTTTGCCTGCCAAGGTGGGACAGGCGGAGATTGCTTCTCCATCTGCTTCTTCACCACTTGGCTTTGCGAACCTAGGTAGGCCCTCTGGTACATTTTCTAAATTCCTTTAGTGGGTGTACACCCTAAACCCGAAACCCGAAACCCTACACCCTAAACCCTAAACCCTAAACCCCAAACCCTAAACCCTAAACCCTAAACCCTTTCAGAGGATTAGGGGCCATCCTAGGAAGGCATTTTTGACATTACCGACAACATCTGCGATGCCTTTGCTGACATCGGCAGCGCAGGAATCTCTCGAGCCTGCTAGGGTTTGGGGTTTGGGGTTTGGGGTTTGGGGTTTGGGGTTTGGCGTTTGGGGTTTGGGGTTTCGGGTGTAGGGTGTACTGGGGTTTAGGGTGCGGACGGGTTGGATTGGCGCAGGGGGCTAGCGCCGGGAGGCCAGGCACAGCTTGGTTTGGTGCAGGGGAGACAGCTCCCGGCCAAGGCCAGGTCAGGGCGGACAGAGTGGGTTGGCGGGCGGGTTTAGGGACATAATCCCCATACTCAGTCCCATGAAGGGTCCCCTGTTGAAGGGGGTTTTAGGGCATTGTTGTTCACAGGAATCGGTGCCGCCATCACAGCGGGGATCGCCGCTGCTATCCCGGGAGTGCTATGGGACTTGCCCATGGCAGCGACACTGGGGCTGCTGGCGAAGGACTGGCTGTTGGGTCTTGAGGGTTTAGGGTTCAGGCTTGAGGGTGTTTCACATGTTTCCCTTATTTGGGTTCATGAGGGGCCCCACATATAAACTTTGTTCAACAGGTAAACCCTAAACCCTAAACCCTAAACCCTAACCCCTAAACCCTAAACCCTAAACCTCTAAGCCCTAAACCCTAAACCCTAAAACCCTAAACCTCTCTAAACCTCTCTAAACCTCTCTAAACCTCTCTAAACCTCTCTAAACCTCTCTAAACCTCTCTAAACCTCTCTAAACCTCTCTAAACCTCTCTCAACCTCTCTAAACCTCTCGAAACCTCTCGAAACCTCTCGAAACCTCTCGAAACCTCTCGAAACCTCTCGAAACCTCTCGAAACCTCTCGAAACCTCTCGAAACCTCTCGAAACCTCTCGAAACCTCTCGAAACCTCTCGAAACCTCTAAACCTCTAAACCTCTAAACCTCTAAACCTCTAAACCTCTAAACCCCAAACCCTACACCCTAAACCTCTAATCCCAGGAGTTGATCGAGCCTCTCTTCGATCGCGTCGTGGAGCGGGTGTGCCAGCCTTCGGACGCGCTGGGCGATCAAGTCGCTTTGACGGATGCCCATATCCCCCTTGGGAATTTTTTTATTTTATATAAAACCCAAGAGGATATTTAAAATTAATAATTTTATAATTATTATTATTATTAAGGTTCTAAGGGGAGTATAGATGCTAGGTAGGGCCTTGGGATGTTGTATATTTTTTCCTTGTGATGTTTACGAGGGTTTAGGGCTAGGGTTTCGGGTTTAGGTTCCAGGGTTGAGGGTTTTAGGGCTTAGGGTCTAGGGTTTAGGAGGATCATATGTAGGAATTTTGCAGAGGGCAGAGGGGTTTAGGGTTTAGGGTTTCGGGTTTAGGGCTTAGGGTTTAGGGTTTGAAGGCCATCCTAGGATGAGTGCATGGATTCCATGAAGTATTTCGGATCCTCCTTCGACAACATCGTGGAACTGGCCGGCACCGACCTCAATGGCATGCTGACCGGAAACATCCAAGACTGTTGCAGTACAGTTACTTTAGTAGCTGAATGAGTACACTTTACACTTTTTTGGGATACTCTATAATCCCCTATAGGAACTGAAAGTGCGCACTTTTTGGGATATTAGAATCCCCTTCTGAACTGAAAGTGTACACTTTTCTTTTTTTTTTGGGGGGGGGTTATGAAGTCAGCAACGAAGGTTATGCGCCGGCGTCGGCGCCTCGGTTACTGCAGCAATGTGGAGAGCCGGCGTCGCTGCATGGTGGACATGAATCCCACTGACTACGATGAGTGCTACTTCCTTAGCCAGGAGTTGAATGTTAAACTTTTCGGGCTTCCTTATAAGTAGGAGTAATCTAGTTTAGCTTGTTTTCCTTTGGTTTACTGGAGAAGTAAGGCTACAATCCGGAGGACGAGCTTCTGGAGAACTACGAGGAGGGCCTCACCATCGCCGTCGAGAGTGCTAGCGACCTGCCGGACGACTCTGACTGGCCGTTTGGTGAGATCGACCCCTATGTCACTTGCGAGGATGAGGATGGCGCTAGCTACTTCGAGCTTGGGCTTGATTTGGAAAGTAAGTGTGTTTCTCAATGTACCCCCCCTCCCCCCCTAAACCCTAAACCCTAAACCCTACACCCTAGACCCTAGACCCTAGACCCTAGACCCTAGACCCTAGACCCTAGACCCTAGACCCTAAACCCTAAACCCTAAACGCAATCAATCCCTCTGAAGCCCTAAACGCTAAGCCCCTAAACCCTCACGTCATGTAGCTCTAAACCCTAAGAACCTCAAGGGGAAGTGTAGTTTTCCCCAAACAGCCCAACGACTGTACCCTAAACCCTAAACCCTAAACCCCAAACCCTAAACCCTGAACCCCAAGGAGACAGAAGCTTTGGATGGGGCCGGGAGCAATCCCACCTGGCATCCGGGAGCAGTGTCGGGTTTAGGGTTTAGGGTTTAGGGTTTAGGGTTTAGGGTTTAGGGTTTAGGGTTTAGGGTTTAGGGTTTAGGGTTTAGGGTTTAGGGTTTAGGGCTCGGGTTACGCTGTGCAAAAAAACCAACATGTTCAGGGTTGTTCTTATGCAGACAGCAGTTTAGGGTTTTAGGGTTTTAGGGTTTAGGGCTTTGGGTTTAGGGCTCAGGGTTCAAGGGCTTTGAAATACACCCTAAACCCTTTCTTGGGGTACAGATTTTAGGGTAAAAATGCCCTAAACCCTGTTAATTCCTAGGGTTTCGACCTACACCCGCGACAGGGGCTAGCAGATCCCGTTTTGCTCTAGAGCCGAAACCCTAAGCCCCCTAAATCGCGTCTACAGTCTAGAGCTGGTTGTGTTACAGGGTTTAGGGTTTAGGGTTTGGGGTTTAGGGTTTAGGGTTTACGGTTTAGGGTTTAGGGTTTAGGGTCGGGTTTGCAACCCAATTATAAGTACTTATAACCGACTTATGAACCCCTTAAGCACCCTAATGTGGTGATACTTGGGTTTTTAGTACCGATATAGTTTGGTGAGTAAGCACCATGAACCTCCGAGTAGTGGCTGCAGGCACTCTGGAAACACTGGCTGGTTGGAAGATTGGGAGAAGGGGGAGGATGTCCTGTGCGAGATCTGGGACGAGGACCCGGCCCCTTAGTTTCTTTTAAGGGGTATGCCCAGTCGGTATGTTGAACATTTCCTAGAAATTCAAACCCGCGAGTGGCAAACGCCAGAGAATGCCTTAGAGCCCTTGCTGAGAATGTGGGCATATTTCGAAACTAGCGTACCCCAAAATACCGCCCTAAACCCTAAACCCTAGACCCCAAACCCTAACCCTAAACCCTTGTGATGTTTCATGTGTTCCCTTATTGGGCTTAAGAGGATCCTATTCAGGAACATTTTTTGAATCGGGTTTTGAGGGCCATCGGTTTAGGGTTTAGGGTTTAGGGTTTAGGGTTTAGGGTTTAGGGTTTAGGGTTTAGGGTTTAGGGTTTAGGGATTGTTTCGGACAGTTCTCAACAGTTCTTCGATCGCCTTCCTTGGGCGACTCGCACGATGACCGCTGTGGTGATGCTGGCTACGCCCTTCGCTTCGACTGTTGCTAGTGCCCTGTTTTATTCTGTTACTCCTTGCTTCTACACCCGAAACCCTAAACCCTACACCCTAAACCCTAAACCCTAAACCCTAAACCCTAAACCCTAAACCCTAAACCCTAAACCCCAAGCCCTACGGGTTTGAGTCTCAACCGGGGGAGGACACCGGCCGCCCCGACGACGAGCTCGGCAGCTTCGTCATTCCAGCGTCGGCTCTCGAGCCTGAGCTCGGTGGTACCCTTTTGCCCCCTTTTTGCTTGGGGGGCCAAACCCTAAACCCTAAACCCTAAACCCTAAACCCTAAACCCTAAACCCCCAAAAAGGGCACCCTCATTGTAACAAGGCTGTCGGGCAGGCAAGTAGGCTGTAGAATGACGACGTGTAGTAGACCATGTCCTATACGGCGCGCTTTGTTTTGTGCAGTCCGTACTCATGAGACTCCGTTGGAGTCTGTCGCAGACTAGGTAGGCCCTTGGGACATGTCATAATTTTCCTTTCTTGGGTTCAAGAGGGCCACATGTAGGATTCTTTTTTTCAGAGTGTCTGAAGGGCCAGCCTAGCAGACCTAAGGATGGTCTAGAGGACCAGGCGCTGCAGATGACGGTTCCCGTGGACACCGGCTCCGGGTGGGGATGGAGATCAAAGAGCCTGCGTGGAGGGAACGCATCCCAGGCATCCAACATGTCCAAGGCCAGACTTGGAGCAAATTCAGCGGAGGCCACGGTCCGCGTCACCAAGGGCAACGGTGGAAGCGGAAACCCGAGGTGTCCGGGACAGGGCCGAGGGCACAGAGACATCACGTGCACCAAGGAGACGACGATGACCTTTCGTTGCACGAAGTGCATGATCTACTCCCCCTGTGTGGAGGCCAAGCCAAGGGTTGACAAAGTCAACACAGCCAGCTTCGGACAGGTGGAGGTCTGCGCCCCCAGGTACGATTACATCAGAAACCACAAAGCCAGCGATCTGGTCATCCCGCTCCAGGCGGGCCCGAAACTACCTATTTGCTTGAGAACGCCCCAGAAATTAAAGATGGCAATCCCTGCATTGCCTGCCCTTCTTGCGGCATAGTGTTTTTAAAACTTGGGTGGTTCTTAAGCAAATAGTACTCCTAAACCCTAAACCCTAAGCCCTAAGCTCTAAACTAAACACCCTACACCCCCAAATGTGTTTTTTTAATGTTTTGGGTGGTTCTTAAGGAAGTAGAAGTAAACGCCGAAACCCTCCAAGTGGGGGCCGGATCAAGGTTGCGGCTGAGGTTCTTCTCCTGAGCGAACCCTAAACCCTCAACCCTAAACCCTCAGCCCTAAACCCTAAACCCTCAACCCTAAACCCTCAGCCCTAAACCCTAAACCCTAAACCCTAAACCCTAAACCCTAAACCCTAAACCCTAAACCCTAAACCCTAAACCCTAAACCCTAAACCCTAAACCCTAAACCCTAAACCCTAAACCCTAAACCCTAACCCTAAACCCTAAACCCCCCAAGTTGAGGGTTTAAGGCTTATGGCTCAGGGTTTTGGGTAGAGGGAGCGACATCCAAAACTTATAGTCTACTGGCTCTTTGAGACCTCAGCCCCTTAAACCCTAAACCCGAAACCCGAAACCCCCCTAAACCCTAAACCCAAACCCTACACCCTAAACCCTAAACCCTAAAAATTGAGCGCCAGGTGGTGCGGGGTGTGGAGGACGTCCTCGCGCCCGCACAGGGAGGACGTGTCGACAGCGGCCTCGATGGCTTGTGGCAGTGGGCGGACCAAAAGTGTACGGAGCACTGGGCACCAACGACCTTTGCTCTTGATATCAAGTGAATCTTGTTTAGGGTTTAGAGTTCAGGGTTTGAACCTTACCAACCCCTAAAACACTGAAGCGCTGAACCCTAAGCTCGTCAACGGTTTCAAAGGGCCCTTTTTGGGGTGTTTTTCTGTTTGTTTGGAGGGGGGGGGGGCCTGGGGCCTGGGGGTTTGGGGGGGGGGGGGGGGGGGGGGGGCCTGGGCTGACTGTTCGATGCGCTGGGCAGAAATATTCTTTTGCGAACAGTGGAGCGCCGGCATGTAGAGGTATGAAGTGAAATACAATATGTTCCAACTTCACCTTGAGTTTAGGGTTAGAGTTTAAGGTTTAGGGAAACCCCTCTGAGTTTTGGCTTGTTCGGGTTACCCTATGTAACTATCCGGTTCCGATGCGTTATTTCCTCGGGGCTGTTTCGTGCAGTTACATCTTGAATCTGTTGGTTTTCCTCCGTAAGTCACCTGGATGTTTTGCGATAGTAACATCGGAAAACCGGGCCCCAAACCCCAAAACCCTAAACCCTAAACCCAAGGAAAGGCACGCCCAAGGAGGATTGCCTTTTGCTGATCAATCCACGCCCACACCGGTCGCAGTGACTCGTCCTTACTTTTGGTGCATCTCTCTATATCCTGGTTAGGGTTTAGAGTTAGGGTTTAGGGATGAGGCTGCGTAGTCCAAAATGCTAAACTTTCAGTCGTCAAGTTCTAGATGGTGCACTCGGAATATCAATGTAGGGAGTAGGGAAAAACAGCCGCACCTTGCACCCTTAACCCTAAGCCCTAAGCCCTAAACCCTAAACCCTAAACCCTAAGCCTCAACCCTCAGCCCAGACGCAGCCCAGGTGGGCGATGCACATTCATAACAAGCCTGTTGGCATCCACGGCGCCAGAGTTCCGAAGGGCGGTCAGGAGAAGACTTCGGTTTAGGGTTTAGGGTTTAGGGTTTAGGGTTTAGGGTTTAGGGTTTAGGGTTTAGGGATGAGAAGTTTAGGGTTTGGGGGTTTAGGGGACAGGGGGTTTAGGGTTTAGGGGTTTGGGGGTTTAGGGGTTAGGGTGTTTGGTGGTTCAGGGTTTAGGGGTTTCCCCGGTTTCCCCTAAAATGCTCTCGGAACGGCCTCCTGTAGCCCTAAACCCTAAACCCTGAATACAGGATAAAGTCGCCAAGCAGAACTTCGAGGCCATTAAGGCGCGCGCACGACCTTCATCACTTCTTCTCAAAGGCACCTTTTCAAAGGCACAGTGGTTTAGGGTTTAGGGTTAACCCCCAACGCTAAACCCTAAGCCCGAAACCCTAAACCCTAAACCCTAAACCCTAAACCCTAAACCCTAAACCCTAAACCCTAAACCCTAAACCCTAAACCCTAAACCCTAAACCCTAAACGCTAAACGCTAAACCCTAAACCCTAAACCCTAAACCCTAAACCCTAACCCTAAACCCTAGCCCTAAACCCGAAACCCAAAACCCCAAACCGAAACCTTCAAGGGTTCAGGGTTCAGGGTTTAGAGTTTGTTGTTCCAGTACGCCGAGCTTCAGGTTTGGAGGTTTCGGGTTCAGGCATTGGGTTTCAGGGAGACGGGGCTTCAGGGTTTAGGGTTGAGGGCTTTGCGTTTAGGGTTAGGGCGAAAACCTCTGCATTTTAGGGCTCTCTAGCGAAACTGCGGGGGAGCGATGCCTGACATTGAGTGTCTTCCGTATGACAGTTTAGCAGGTACAGGCTGCAGTATAGCACGTTGAAGTAGGTGAGGACGTTCTTCATGAAAAATTCAAAGAGGGTGTTAGCCTCCAGTACAGAATGAAAAAGTAGAACGTCCCTCCGACATCGTCGGATGCATCGAACATAAACGGGTCGGTTCTAATGAAGCAGAAGTATGCTATCATCGGCATAGCACCAGAAATCGATATGCATACCAAAGCACGAGACAACTTAAGTCCAAAAGTAGAGCGCATATGCTGACTCCTTGAGTACAGGTGCGAACCTCATGCTTCCGGTTGCAGGACCCAGGAGCCTAGACTGACCGACTCCTGCCTAACTCCCGGGAAGCCTAAACCCTGAACCCTTAGAGGGGTTAAGGGGTTCAGTGAGAGAATCCCTGAACCCTAAGCCTGAAGCCCTAAGCCCTGAGCCCTAAGCCCTATACCCTAAACCCTAAACACTAAACCCTACACCCTAAACCCTAAACCCTAACCCCTAAACCCCACCCCAAAAGGCCCGGCTCAAGACGAAGGGGGTCTGTTCTCGCACATCTTGGCCTGGCACACCAGACTTCCAGGCATTGGCTCCCGGCTCCAGGGTCAAAAGTTGTTCGGCGTGCGGTTCAAGGTTCAGGGTCACTTTAGGGTTTAGGGTTTCGGGTTTAGGGATTAGGGTTTAGGGTTTAGGGTTTAGTTCCAATGCTCAGGCAGTTCAGAATGCGATTATGTATTCGTATGTTACACTAAACCCTAAAGCCCAAGTTATCAGAGACATCATTCAGTTCTTAAGCATGTAGTGCCAGATCCTCCAATTGGCTTCCCTGAACAGCCCTCCTTGCTGTAGGGACCTAAATTCCTAAACCCTGTAGACCTAAACCCTCAACCCAAAAACCCCTAAACCAAAAAAGCCTATACCCTAAACCCTGTAAACTTAAACCCTAAACCCTGTAAATTTGACCCCTAGACCCCTTTAAACCTACATCCTCAACCCCAAACCCCTTAATTAACCCTAAATCCTAAGCCCCCCCCCCCCCCCCCCCAAAAAAAAAAAAAAAAAAACCTAAATCCTGGACCTAAACCCTAAACCCTAAACCCTAAACCCTAAACCCTAAACCCTAAGCCCTCAATCTTCAGGTCCTGACCGGCAGTAAGTGTTCATGCTGGGCAAAGACGATCAAGGCAGGGCCCAGGGCTCCGAGGGTGCTCTGAAAGCCCAATACCCTCAATTCAGGGTTTAGGGTTTCGGGTTTAGGGTTTAGGGTTTAGGGTTTAGGGTTTAGGGTTTAGGGTTTAGGGTTTAGGGTTTAGGGTTCTTAAACCCTAGACCCTAAACCCTAAACCCTGAATTGAGGGTGTAGCACTGGCTGAATGTCATAGTCTGCATGCGAACCCCATGACCGCCCCAGTACACAAAACCGCTGCCAGCCGAGCCCAAATCAGCCAAGCCGATTTAGGGTTTAGGGTTTAGGGCTTAGGGTTTAGGGTTTAGGGTTCAGCACTGGCTTGCAACGTTTATGCACCCTTGGAGCTTGACTATGAAGATGGAGACCTTGTGACGGATCGGGCGAAAGCTTAGGTTTTGCGGCGGGGGACGTCTTCGGACTGAGGGCCTCTCGTTGCGAAATTTTAGGTTTTGCGTTGGAGGACGCAGTCGGAGGGCCCAAATTTTGTTTCTCAAATGTCGCAAGAGTTTCGGTGGGCACCCAAATGTCCCAAATGACCCAGGTGTCCAAGTGTACCAAGCCTTTTGCGCAGCGGCGCGAGCGACCCACTTGCGCCGATGTGTCAAGGGTCCCAAGTCCCAAGTGTTCCCTTACTTCTCCAACAGCTGAACTTTAAACTTTTTGGGTTTCCTTATTTAGTAGGAATAAAAAAAGTTTAACCGTTTTTCCCCTTGGTTATTGGAGAAGTAAGTTCCCAAGTGTCCCAAAAATGTTCCAAGTGCTTCAAAAGCCTACCAAGTTCAAGTGGCCCAAGCGATCCAAGTGTCCCCTTCACATTTTCGGCCTGTCAACTTGGATGGGTCGGCTTGGCGTGGGCTGGCTGTGGCTCGCAGTTTCGGCGGCCTTGGGGTGAGCATGTTACGAGAGCGCGACCTGCCGCGCACGCCCTTCAACCTAACCTCTGCTCTAAAGCCCTTAAACCCTGAGACCTATACCCAGAACCCTCAGCCCTAAAACCCCAACCTTGAAATCGCATTTCAACCCGAAACGAAAACCCTAAACGCTGAAACCCTAGAACCAACCCACAGCCACACCACCCCGGGGGGGGGGGGGGGGGGAGGAGAGGGCAGCCATATTCATAAAACGATCTTAGAACAGGTATTGTGTACTTGGTCAAAAATTTTCAGCGTGCAGATCAAAAGGGATGCTTCTTTGTCGGCTGCATGAGTCTACCAGAGTAGACATATTGGACTGGTGAATTCCATGGACCGGCTAATTAGGTTGCTAGAGCCATCAAGAACACAATGATTGGAGAAGTAGTATGCTAGAGTTAATGACCCTAAACCCTAAACCCTGTCTCATTCTTTTGGGGGGGAGGGTTCGTTGTGTTTGGTTCTCGGTTTCCGGGCTCCAGGCAGACCTGTCTTCCGGCGTCTTCACGAGGGCCTTCGACGGACCTGCGAAGAATCTTGGTATGCTCTCAAAGGGCTTAGGTTAGGGTTTGGGGCTTGGGGTTTAGGGCTTAGGGGTTGGGATGTTCCCCCTTAGACAGACAGTCCTTCATAGGGATTCTAGTGCCCCCTATTCTCATCCCTGTAAAGGAGTGACCCTGAACCCTGAACCCTGAACCCTAAACCCTAAACCCTAAACCCTAACCCCCAAACCCTAAACCCTAACCCCTAAACCCTAGACCCTTTATTAGTATAAGGGGGAACATCCCAAGGCTTCGGGGGCATCTGCTGTTTAGGGCTGAGGGCTTAGGGTGTAGGATTAAGGGTTGAGGGTTTAGGGTTTTTGGGGAACCCGTACTGTTTTGTTGCGGGTGTGTTTTTGCTGTGGGCATTTCTTTCCGGGCCGCCTGACCTGGCGCTCGATGGCCCCGCACCCGCAGCCCAAAAAAAAAACGCGCCCCCGCACCCGCAGCAGAAAACAAACGCACCCCCGCGCCCGCAGCACAAACAAAAAACGCGCCCCTCCTGCGGCCGGTGAGTGAGTGACCTGGCGCGGGGCTGCGCTCCCCCAAACACCCCCGCCTTTTTAAGCCGGGCAAGCTTGATTCAAAGCATACGAATCCCTTCCAGACCCATGATGCTAGCATTCCCCCCCCAACCCCCCAACCCCCCTCTCTTTTCAGCCGGGCAAGCTTGCTTGAAAGCATCCGAATCCCTTCCAAATCCATGATACGAGCATTGTGTTTGCAATTGGGGGGGCTGCTCCCCCCCAGCCCCCCCGCTTGTTTAAAGCCGGGCCAGCTTGCTTCAAAGCATACCAATCCCTTCCAGACCCATGATGCGAGCATTGTGTTTGCAAACCGGGGAGGGGGGCGGCGCACGCCCCAACCCCTCCTGAAAAAAGACAGGAATATATATATATATATATATATATAATATATATATATATATGATTGCTTCCGACAAAAAACTCAGAAAAATATGGTGGAAGTTGAGCTTTCCGAATAAAAATAGAGATATAAACGTCTTCTTAGAAAAGAATCGAAAAAATCAGCTTGTGCTATGATAATAAGGAAAACATGAACAACAGTACTTCTTGTTTGCGAGTCACAGGTAGAGATAATGCATATACTCTTATGAAAATATGGAGAACTAGCTTCTGATGTATTCCTTTCTCATGTCTTCCTCATGAAATATAGAGAAGAAGTTTGAAAAATATGCAAAATGGTAAACTGTAGAAAAATGGAGGTTTTCGAAATTAAACACAATTAGAGGGTTTCCTATCAACACAGAGTAAATAGAGGTTTTCATACTAAAAATGTCGCGAAGGAATAGAGGCTTTTCATATTAACTATAGAGAACATAGAGGTCTTGATATTCAATTATAGAGAAAATAGAGGTTTTCTGATTAAGATGACAAGAACATCGAGGTTTTCATATCAAAATATGGACAAAATAAAGGTTTCCCTACTAACGCATAGAGAAAAGAGAGAGGTTTTCATGTTCAAATATGGAGAAAGTAGAGGTTTTCCCTTTTACAATACAAAGATTTTTTCTATTCAAGTAGGACAATAGGAACAAGAATACTTTGAATTGCAATTCACATAAAGAGACAACACAGAGAATTCGTTTCTCATGTATTCATTTCTCATGTCTTCCACATTAAAACAGAGGAACGATGACAATATAGACAAATTGAGAACTATAGAGATTTTCATTGATCTGCAATACAGAAATAGAGGGTTTCGTATGAAAGTATAGAGAAAGTAGAGAAAGTAGAGATTTTCACATAAAAAAAACGTCGAGATAATACAGGTTTGCAACCTTAAACCCTAAACCCTAAACCCTGATGCCTGACGCCAAGGGGGAGCAGGAGCCTCGAAAACTTCGGACTCATGGTGTTTTGGATGGATTGCGGAACGGCGCTGACCCAGAACTGGAAGCGAGTCCTGCTGGTCAGCAGCGGATGTACCATGGAACCTGTGTCATAGTTGGATAACATTTTGCATTTTTTCCTAACCCTAAACCCTAAGCCCTAAGCCCTAAACCCGAAACCCGAAACCCTAAACCCTAAACCCTAAACCCTAAACTCAACAATGAATAGAAACTTAAGTTTCTTTTTAAAGCTATCCCAACCATGAACTAGGAGCCGCCACTCCTGGAGGGCGGCAAGCATCGGTGTTTTGGTAGTCCATGTGGTATCCCTTTTGCCCCCTTTTAGGGTTTAGGGTTTAGGGTTTAGGGTTTAGGGTTTAGGGTTTGGCTCTGGGTTCCCCTGCTACCCCTTTTTGGGGTTCCCTTTTGCCTTTTTCAGGGTTCCCTTTTGCCTTTTTTTTTGTTCTGGGTTCTAGGTTCCCTTGTTACCCCTTTTTGGGTTCTAGGTTCCTTACCACTTTTGTGTTGTTTTCTGGTTCTAGGTTCTATAGGCTCCCTTATCAAGTGAGCAGCTCCATAGAAGGAATCCTGTTTTTGAAGACCCTCTTGGCCTAGTAAGGTTCAAGATGAGTTGAGGACATTGACATGCAATAGGAGCATCTTTTTTTCAGCTTACTCCCTGCACGCAGGTTTGCTTCCGAGAGAAGCCACGGGTGGGGTTTAGGGTTTAGGGTACGGTTTAGGGTTTAGGGTTTAGGGTTTAGGGTTTAGGGTTTAGGGTTTAGGGTTTAGGGTTTAGGGTTTAGGGTTTAGGGTTTAGGGTTTAGGGTTTAGGGTGTAAGGTTTAGGGTTTAGGGTTTAGGGTTTAGGGTTTAGGGTTTAGGGTTTAGGGTTTAGGGTTTAGGGTTTAGGGTTTAGGGTTTAGGGTTTAGGGTTTAGGGCTCCTTTATATTTACGGCTGCCAAGGGGCACCATAATTTAGAGAACTGCCACATGGTATATGTACAACATGGTACTTCAGTGCCGTACAGCAGGTCCTGTAACAGTTACGATGTAGTATCCCTAAACCCCAAACCCCAAACCCCAAACCCCAAATACCCTAAAAACTAAACCCTAAACCCCAAACCCTACATGCTCCATACGGTTTGAACCCTGAAGCCGCGTCGTAAACCTTAAACCTTCAGGTTCATAGGCCAAGGGTCAGGCGCCTAGAGTCCCTTTTTCGGTGGAAGGTTTAGAGTTTAGGGTTTAAGGGTTTAGCTACTGGGGGGGGGGGGGTAGGATTGAGGGTTTACAGAAAGGGTCACACCGCTCTTTTGATGACGGTGTGCGTAGTGCTCCAGGGTTCAGGGTATAGGGTTTAGGGTTTACATAGAGTTTAGGGTTTAGGGTTTCAGAATGTTTCATGAGATGCATGAGGGCAGTTTTTACAGAGAGCCCTAAACCCTAAACCCTAAACCAGAGATGTTCGAAAGTAAGGGACTTTAGGGTTTAGGGTTTAGGGTTACCCCCCAAAAAGACCCCCCCCCAGGTAGGATTGCTTCATCATAAGGACCCAACATAAGGTAACCCTAAATCCTAAACCCTAAGCCCGTAGCTTCGGAAACCCCCCATTTTGTAGATGGCCTGCGTGTAGCGGAGGCAGAGATGTAATTCACCGGCCGGACATGAGGCAGCGAAAGGGCTGCCTCCACAAGACAAGTCTCGGCCCGTTTAGAGGGGAGCTCAACAGATCTTCCTTTCCAAAATTAGTTGTGTTTAGCTACTCTGCTTCACTACTGGGCAGAGTTTCGTTCGTGCGCGGAGTTTTCGTGGGGTGAAAATCACCACCCCCCCCCACTCAATTGCCTTCGCAGGCTTCGCAGAAAAAAACGCAACCCTAAACCCCAAACCCCAAACCCCAAACCCTAAACCCGAAACCCTAAACCCTAAACCCTAAACCCTAAACCCTAAACCCTAAACCCTAAACCCTAAACCCTAAACCCTAAACCTCTCTTTCAGATATAAGTAAGTTAAATGTTAATGAGTTAAAGCTCATTTTTTTACTGGGCAATGTCGTTCGGTCCAAACAACGACCTTGCACAGCAAAAAAATGACCTTGCCCAGTTGCCCAGTAAAAACGTTTCTGGGCAAGGTCATTTTTTACTGGGCAAGGTCATTTTGTTACTGGGCAAGGTCATTTTTGTACTGGGCAAG